>JABWIB010000265.1:0-12453 GCA_016617825.1 Platyplectrum ornatum
TTTCAAAATCGAAGCGATTTGCTCCGATTTCTATACGGGCGAACTATTCGACCTTTAGTAAATACCCCCCAATGTGTCACATATCTGTGATTTTCTGCTCTCTTTACTATTTGTTCTTCTGACCAGTGGTCGTAGTGGAAATTTAGAAGTGGGAGTATGGACATTAGGAAGGGTACGGTATGGAAACACAGAATATAATAGAAGTAAATGGGGATTTGAGGTTTTTCAATTACATCAAGTAGAAGTGCCGGTATGGCATACCCCCGTATACACCCCCACTTGAAGCCCTGCTTCTGACATTGTTGATTAGTAAAGTTAGGAAGGTAGAGAAATAAAATCACAAGATGTAATATGGAACTCTAATACAGGATTCTTGGACCGTACTCATTAACGCTGTATGATTTATTGTATGATTGGCACAATGATATTGTGCAAATGCTGCATTGTGTACCCATCTTTAGCTGTTTTCAAGTCTATCCATTTCAATTACCGTTGCAAAATTTTTTAAAACTATAAAAGACAATCAACTGTAAAACTATTCCTGATGGTTTCACTTCTAATATCATAACTTTAGGTGCCACATGTCCAGAGGGGAAAATATATTTTGATTGTAGGAATCCTGTTCTTGGCTTACCATCATCAGGAATCAATTGTGAAGTTACATGTGCAAACCTGGCTATGAATTTTACATGTGTCCCATCACCACCATGTGCCAGTGGTTGCATTTGTCCACCAGGGTAAGTCATGTTAAGTAGTAGTAGTAATAGTAGTAGTAGTATTCATATTTACATTGTATATACACAGGGTGGTGGTTGCTCAAATCAATTTGTAAGTTAGCTGCAGGTGCATGAAAGGCGGGAGTAACTCTAACAGAGAAAACAAACAGGAAAAATGCCCCAGCATCACTGCAGTTAACCAGTAAGCGATTATGCTATTCTATCTGTAAAATAAAATGCAGAAACATCAGTTTACACATTCTTGCAAGCATGTGANGAAGCCCCCCGCCACGTCAAGGCTTTTCTGCTAAGGGGGTCCTAACTCTAAACAATGAATCTAAACAATATTTACATTGTAGCAAGATACTATATAATGCTTAATCGGTTCTGTCTTTTTCTTATTTTATAGCATGGCAGAGCATAAAGGTAAATGCTATGTTCCAGACAGTTGTCCATGTACATGGAAAGATTGGGAATATTTGTCTGGAGAAGTGATATCTACACCTTGTTACACCTGGTAGGTTCATAAGCATACACTGTTTCTGTAAAGGAGAGGTCCAAAGAGTATCAATACATTCTTTAAATTTTATTTTATTAAAAAAAATCTTCTCTGTCCTTCTGTACCAAAACCCTCTGTTAAGTCGTGTGGTCTGTTCTGCTTTGTTGTAGAGCACACCCCAGGGCCGGCGACAGGAGGGGGGGCAAGGGGGACAGCTGTGATGGGCCCCAAGCTTCAGGGTGCCCTGTTGCTAGTGTTATCACAATAGAGTGGGGGGGGGGGGAAAAAAATCTGGAGTACTGGGGCCCCAAGATTTCTGTTGCCGGCCCTGGCACACCCTAATATTACACTTTTAACTCTTGAAAAGTTGGATGTATAAACATCATTTCACATAGAGGTGCATTGGCCTCTGCAGTCTTTCAACTCAAGTTTGACAGTACACTGGTACTGGTACTGTTTTTAGTTTAGGGGGAGATTCATCCCTAGTGCTTTCTGAATGCTGAACAAACGTCAGTATGGATTTTTTATGCAGTATGGATTTTTTATGCAGTATGTTTTTTATGCAAGTCAGTCCATAGTTTCATACAGGGGCGTCAGAACATTCCTCAGGCCGTCACCTTCCTCTGCCTCGATCTCGAGCCTCTCACACCTACACAGAGAGCTTGTGACAGGCGCAGCAGCTCTTCTGTAAGGTCCTGTTGGGACAGTCTTGGTCACATGATCTAGAAGAGGAGCTGCAGCACACTGTCTCTGTGTCAGTGGGGGAGTGGGGAGAGAGCTCTGTCTGACATTCCGTCATGCGAGGTGTCCCCTCACCCCCCTGTTCTGGTGCTTTGATTTAATACTAACTTTTTCATAAAATTTTATTTATTTTCCTAGAATCTTATAGCCTAAATTTTGTTTAGAGACTAAATAGAAAGATAAAGTGAAAATAACAGGGTATATTATTTAACAATTACTTACAAATTAGTCCTGAGCAGATCTGATAAAAAAAACAGAAATGCTTTGATTTATGATTCTTTTGCCACACTCTAACAAAAACTCATATCTCTTTCCTATAGTGTTTGTAAAAGAGGAATATTTAATTGCACCAGTTATCCTTGTCCTTCAGTGTGCACAGTGTATGGTGACCGCCACTATTATACGTTTGATGGATTGGAATATGATTATGTCAGTGACTGCCAGGCATATTTATTAAAGGTAAGAAAAAAAACTACCATTATAATTTGATGAGAATAAATGTCTGTCTTTAATTGTTTTGGCTATGATTGTAAAAAGCAACAAGCAAGGCACTTATTTACTTGAACATCATTTGTTATAATTTTGTGAAGCGAAGATCAGTCTGAATAATATGGAATTGTAATTGTAATATATATAACTTTATAACTGCACAAGGGTTATATATATATATATATATATATATATATATATATATATATATATATATATATATATATATATATATATATATATATATATAATAAGTACATATTGTGTGTATTTTATAATTCTATAAATATTTATTTGTTTTTTTATATATATCCTTTTAACTGTGGTTTTATCTTTAGTTCTTCAACCATATTCAACTGCTAGGCCTATATTTATTAAACTGAGGGAATGGATATGTGGAGATAGCAACCAATCAGATTATAGCTCTCAGTTTCCTATTACATATTACAGAATGTCAGTTAGAACACTTTTCCACTACCACAGTTTAGTATATCTAGACTGTCAATAACTATGTAGTAATTAGGGTGATTAAGCTTTGTGCCCTATGCACACATTGGGCTTATCTGAAGTGTAACAAATAGCAGTGGACATGGCACATACATAGAAAACAAACACAGTCAAAGGTGCAGTACAAGGGCTAAATACAGTATTCAGGAGGAGGGGATTTGGATTTCCAGAAATGCCCTAAAACTGTCTTGACAGCTTAGAGGATATGGCCACGTTCATAAGATTACTGCTTCGGGATCTCCTGTGGGTATAAATGAAACAACAAGTCTCCATGGGTAAAAATATGGTACAATGAAACACAGTCGAGGCCAAGAAATGCTTTGTATGGCAAATGGAACAGAACCAGAAAATGTGCAATATGTCACTTAGTTCCCCACGCAGTCGGCAGGACTTAAATTGGGAAGGCCTGTCTTGTGGAGCTGCTCAGGTGTATAATAAATGTGGTATATTAGATTGAGTTCCCTTTTTGTGTGGTCAGTGCAGTCTAACAATTTACAGACTGATGAAGATAATGTTATTCTAACTTATATACAAGTCTCTATAGGTCTGGAAATACTTAAATATAGGCAGGGCAGTGGGTGAGGTTACAAGAAGAGATTGTCTCTAAGAAGTGTGATGTCTCTAAATCTACCAACCACTTGCTGCCCAGAGGTAAGGGGTCCAGTTTCTATAGTGCACTAAGATACAGCCCTATTGATATATGGCAAGGTCAGGAAGAGAAACTCCACCCAGGGCCAGAGGAGCCATTAGGCGGATTCAGGCCAGTGCCTAGGGTGGCTGAGTGGCAGCATTAAAAATAAAAAAAATCAATAAGTAAAAAGAGGGTGGGCGACTGGACCCCGCCGCCACCCCTTGGTACTTTAGAAGCCATCAACTAACGTCACGCTGAACCTTAGTTGATGGCTAGGGGGCGCTGTGCTAGGTCTTCCTAGGGCGGCCGCAGACCTAGCACTGGCCCTGACTCCACCACGCCCCACCTTTTAACCATCAAGAAAAAAACCATCTTGTTAGTCGCCATGTACATACATGGGACCAGAAAATTGTAGTAAGTGAATTCTGAATAACCAAATATGACATGTCGCTCTGCTTCCAGTTATATGGTTATTGTATTTGTAGCTTTCTAAGGGTACATGAAGTATAATGCGTCCAGCGAGAGAAGAACTTCTTGATTGCTTATTGAGGACAGTAGGTTGTCTAGTAGAATCCAGTACTTGCCTCGCTAGAATACAATCAACCTGGGCGAGATGTTGTATGTATTTTTGACATAGATCTTAATTCCCTTATTTAATAATTCTATTGGTCTATAAATTAACAATGCTTAATGTCCAGTTTGGGGATTCTGACCACTTGTGTCTTCAATATTTCGGACTGAAAGGAAGTGTTCACAAATCCCTGATAAAATGAATTTCCAATTCCTTTGCCTTTAATGTCCATAGGGCGCTGAGATCCAGAGGTCAGTCAGCCGGGGAAAAATGAGCCGATTTAGGAACAAGTGGTTAGAATTTCAGCTTGTAATAGTAAAAATCCTCATGTACAAATCTGTTTGACTTCAGTTATGTTTCATCCTGGATTGGAATAACTGGTTTTACCTCTAGGGGTAGTCGTAGTCCTGGACTGTTTGTATATTATTTGTGGGCATTACTATTACCTGCCCCTAGGTGCTGCTGATGGACTTGTTTGGGACTCATTACAGCATCATCTGTCCTGATCTCCTACATGTGCCTTGGTTTTATATATCTTCTCCTCTCAGAGCAAGGTGTGGGTCATTTGTTTTCTGTTTTCTTGTTACTGTACCTCTATTTGCGTTATCTGGTTTTCCCTATTCTTGCTAGTTCTCTCCCAGTTTGTTCTTATGTTATTTTTTTTTTTTTTTACCAGCGTCTGTATTCACATACCTGTGTACCTTACATGGAATCTGTTATCTCATACCAGTATACCTAACCAGAAATCTTACCTGGACCTAAATTAGCTAAACTGCTGGAATGGAGAATTGCAGCCAATCAGATTCTAGCTCTCGCTTTGCTATTACATACAAGAGAAGCTAGCTAGAATCTGAATGGTTGTTATGGAAAACTGTGTACTTTGTCTAGAAGCTGTTATCTTTATAATTTTGTCTTGTTGCCTTCTTTTGCTTATGTACAGTGGATCTTTTAGCAATAGATTCTTTCGGCAATTACCTGCTGCGCTCATAGCACAATATCTAGCTATGCACGGCACGCCTTCCAAACCAGTGACCCAAGATTTGCTTTGTGTGGATAGTAATGGATTCACCAAGCCATTTCCATTATATTTAAATATTTCCCATCCTACGTACTTGCAGTAAGCAGGTTGCTCCTTCCTACCCCACTGAATGACTTTTTTTAATTGCCATTTGACAGTGATATGCTGACAACTCTGAATATGGCCCATTAATAGTTTTTATCTGCTGTCAACACCAATGAGATTGAAAAAAGAATCTTTTTTTGCATAGAAATGTGTATTCATCCATAACATATTTCTTTCTGTTTGTTTTCATGCTCAGATAGTATCATTTGAATAGACTCATAGTAATCTGTAACAGGAGAATATATTACTCTGAGTATGTGTACCAAGCAGCGAGAGCTGAAAGAAATCAGGCTGACGTTGAGACAATACCAGGGTTCACACTAATAGAAAAAAAACACAATTTCCCTTTGAAATAAGCATGACGCCATTTTCAAAATCAAATAATGCACAAAAATGCAGGATTAATCTTGGCTTTTTATTAGCTTGCATTTCTGCCAACACAAAGTCCTCCTAGAAGTAATTGAAATGTCAGAAGATCTCAATCATTGCCGCTTAATAAAAAAATAATGCTCGGATCAAATAACTGAGACAATGCAATGAAATAAAGGAGGCATTTTTTCCTACTGTGCGCAATCACACTTTCATTTTCTTAAGGTAAAAAGGCAGCCATGGAGGCATAAGTGATTAAGCAAAGAAGGACATAAAACATTAACAATTCAAAAGTGAATTTGCCATTGAAATTGTAACCAGTGTTGAGTGAACAGTTCCTTTCAGAACTTTTTCAATTTTAATGATAGACATTCTATATGCACTGACTACAAACTTAGCTATATACAGTATCAGCAAATAATAGGATTAGCAATAATCCATCAAAAGATGTATTGAATAGAAACTGAGATGATCCTTCTTTTGTACTAGCAGAAAATAGGCATTGGGGAGGCTTATGAAACCCACATTTCAAAACTGCAACTCAATAGTAATGGAAAGAACTTTTGTGTGAATATGTGAATGTTTATAGTTACTGTGCATATGAAATATTGAATAGAGACTTTCTTTTTCTTATATGGAAAATGAATATATGGCAAATGATTATTGTGCATAAATATCACTTTTTTTTGGAATGTTATAAATATAATAGACTGGAACCATGAAAATATTTGCATTTCATGACACACACAGAATACTTCCATTGTGACAGTGTGTTTGGTTCACAATGTAATTGTGAAGTTAGAATCCGAACCACTGTGTTTTTTTTTTTTATCATGTACATAGTTTTAATGTAAGTACATTTATGCATATCTTTTGCTCCCTATGAAACTATTGTGATATATAAGATAGGCAGAGGTAGACGCATTGAGAACATATTATGTGGTGCACTGTGTGTGTGTGTGTGTGTGTGTGAGTGAGTGAAAGTAAGAGGAATGTACTGTATTATGGAGTGCTCCATGTGTATGTGTGAAAGAGGAAGGATGAATGTGTTATAGGGATGCAGACATTATGAACAACTTTTACAGTATACTTTCTAGATGAGGCCAACTACATGTTTTCTTCTTTTACACCAGGGACAGGCATTGGGTGTCTAGACATTTGTAGGTGACTCCTTCCGGGTACCAGATAAGAAGGCCAACATGTCAGTTGCAAGGAACCCATAGAAGGCTTAAATTTAGAAGTATATTACTGGAAATTAACAAATTAACAAAACCTATTTCATTTGTTATAATAATCATTTCCAGATTCACACACAGATCCAATTTTTCACACATGATCAATAAATTATACTGTAATTCTAGAAAATTATAGGGTACTTCCTCATCTTTGTGGTCCTCTGCTGGGGATTGTTGGTTACGCTTGCGTATCTTCTCTGAAAAAGTGTGTTTGGCTGGTCTGGTATTATCGTCTGACTTTTAAGAGAGTGGTGGTCAGATGTTTGCAATGGCTTGTAAGATGGCATCAAAAGGGCTTTCGGCTTCAAAGTTTTTCTCCTCATGAACTCAGCTAGATAGAAATGGAAATGGTGAACAGTGCCTCTTTGTTTCTTATTCCTCCATTTAGCCCCATATTCTTTCCACATTTTGTGTATGTGAGCCCATTGTGGAGTCTATGAAATTGTGGTCCACAGTTACATGGCTGTATCCTGCTTTTTTGAGCTTCTCAGTTTTATAGGCTGTCAGCCGCAGCCGTTCGCGGCTTGCGGAAGCCTCCGCTGGGCGTCCTGTTGCTCGGCAACAGGACGCATCCCTTCTTCTCTCTGGTCGCGTCCCGCTCACGTCACACAGCAGGACGCGATCGTTCTCTTAGTACTAGAGATCTGGGAGGCTCGCCTGTCTGGCGGCTTCCTATTGGTCTCCCGCCTCCTTATATTCTACCCGCGCTTTCTCCCCAGCGCGGGTTATAGTTCTCTCTTCTGTACCCGTTCCCTGTCTCCTGCCTTGTTGGCATTCTGCCCAGTGTCCAGTGCCTTGCTCCTGCCTTGTTCCCTGCTCCTTGGTCTCCAGCCCTTTCCCTCTGCTGCCTTCCTGTTATCCCTTCTAGCTCTGCTCCTTGGTCTCCAGCCCTTTCCCTCTGCTGCCTTCCTGTGATCCCTTCTAGCTCTGCTCCTTGGTCTCCAGTCTCTTCCCTTAGCTGCCCTCCTTTGGTTCCTTCCATCCTTTCTCCTGGTCTCCAACCCCTTTCTCTACTACTCTCTTTTGGTTCCTTCCACCCTTTCTCCTGGTCTCCAACCCCTTTCTCTACTACTCTCTTTTGGTTCCTTCCATCTTTCCTCCTGGTCTCCAATCCCTTCCTCTACTGCTCTCTCCTTGTTTCTCCATCTTTACCCCTGGTCTCCACCTCTTTCTCTACTGCTCTCTTTTGGTTTCCTTCATCCTTGCTACTTCTCCCTTGCTCTATCTCTGGTTGCCGTCTTCTGGTTTCTCCCTCTGCTCTTCCTAGTTCCCTCTCACTCTATTTTTATGTTCTCTGGTAGTTTGTCTTGTTAGTCTGTGCCCATTTGTTTTACGTCTGGGACTGCCGTTTATCATTTGTTCGTCTGGTTAGTCGGTGCCCAGTGTTTCTCGTCCGGGACTTCTGTTTCTTGTCTGTCTGGTTCGTCTGTGCCCAGTGTCATCTGTCGGGGCTCTGGTTACCTAGGGGGTGAATTGGTCTGGGGCTGCGACCTGCTCCTGCCTCGCCGCTACTGGCCCAACCTCACCATTAGAGGCTCTGGTAAAGCCCAGGCAGGGGTTAGACTCCGCGCCCAGACCTCTCACCAGTCCGCTCCTAGTTTTACCCTAACATAGGCATGCCAGCAGTCCTTATAAAAAGAGTTCCCTCTTCAATGTGTTGTGCCATATCAATACTTGTGCCATAAGTGTGCCAGCTTCTCTGAATCAGAAATCATTCTCAATTTTCCTTACATACTCCCCTGAAGATCCATTGTTGGGGAATTGCTTTTCCTCCTACAAAACAGACTTTTGCCTATTTCCACAATTTTTCCTTGGCATCCTATTCGTTCTTTGGGTTGATGCTTGATATGTAATGAGCAGAACTCTCTCATAGAATTATTCCAGTTCATGGTGGTATTTTTGCTCATGTGAAGTTGTTTCTCGACCACTTGATGGATGTTAGTGTTTCTGTCCAACAGTACACAAATCGCAGGGCAGTTGAATATGGTATCTCGTAACCATTGAACCAGTTGTCAGACCTGTTTTTTTTTTTACAACTTTTTTATCTATTATATTCTATTTTGTTAACTGCACATTGCCCTATTGTACAACTTTATAAAATGAACAAAATAAATAACTAAAAAGAATACCTTATACATTTATATATACAAATACCTAAAATAAAGTTGTAGGTTAGAAAAGTTTTTATTATTTTGCCATAAATATATCTATTTGATAACCGAGGGTCTTTTCTTTACTATTTAATTCTTTAGTAAACAATCCTCAGAGTATTTTGAGTTCTAAAGTTCATGGGTAAAACCATGAGAAATATAATCAGCCATGGTGGCAAACTGCCTGTAACCTTCTTGTCTGTTAGAGCTTGTGACGCAGGTGATGAAAAGCAGAACTGTGTGGGTTTTGTCATATTAAAACTAGACTTATTGTGTAAGAGACAGGTGCTGTGGTACTTGCTTGGGCTTCAGGCCTTTGGGTTCAGGCACATAAAAGAAATTCAGCGGCTTACAAAGGCTAATTTGTTCATGCCTGGTGAATTGCATTTAGCCATTGATGAAGGATTGTACCTACTTTGAACTGAAACTAATTAGTAATTATGAAACTGATAGTGTACCAGCAGATCTCATACACAACTGAGATTGTAGGTAATAGTAAGTGTTGGTAATAGTAACTTTTTATGGTATACAACCCAGAAAACGTTTAAATGGTTTTGTTATCCATTAGCACAATATTCACGAACAATTAATATGCGTCACATTCTATAACAGTGGTCAAAGTGGAATCTTTAAAGTGGTTGGACAGTTAGGAGTGGTGTTATGAAAACATAGAAAATAATAAACAATTGAAGGATTAAGATTTTATGTTTTTTGATTAATTCAGTGGAGAAATGACAAACACCATATATCCCCCACTTTAAGCCCTGTTCTGATCTTTAAATATATTTGTAGCCTTAATTTTAAACATGTCCTGATCAACTAATAGGCTGACAAGGCTGCAGTAGGGTGCCGTAGTCCAGGAGAAGGAATGGGAAGGGGGTAGCCTATTTTTCAGTGTGGGTAGACCCCACGACAGGAGGGAGACAGTTGTTACAGGGCTGAACTTCAGGGGTACCGTCTCCCCTGCTGTTAAGGGCTGTTAGAGAAATGGCCAGAGAACCTGGTTCTCGAGTGTCTCCACTATTCAGTGGACACATGCCCGCATCGTTCCGAGCAGTGCAAGAAGCCGGGCTGTTATTCTTAACGTTCTCGCATTGCAATTAGTGTGTTGATGTTGAGTCCTGGTTGCTAGGTAGACAGGAGATAGTTCCTACAGACTAGCCAAAAGATATTGCAAATGGGCACTATCCTAACTACTTCCTGCAATTGGACTTCCCAACATATGTGGACACAAACAAAATATCTTAAGAAGTTCATGGTTCACAAAGAAAAGGGTATTGCAAAGTCTTTCAGTTATAGTCATTCATTTTTAAAAGTCTTTTATAGGCAGTACCTCTCTCCTTTTTATTCTGTAGAGGATATTTCTTCCTTTTATTGTTTCAAATTGTCACAAATGTATCCAACTGTATATCTCCAGATTGGTGCTTTCTTTTGATATATTGTCTCTGTACTCCCCCACTTCTTTCGTTTCCTCAAGAAGACATTTGTATCATTAAATGTTTGATTATAAATAGGGCACCTCTATATCCACTTACACTAAGGTAGCTAGGCTTCATGATTCTCCTCCAAATGTGACCACACTTTTTACCATTGGTAGGATCTTCTCCTGGATAATGAATGGAGACCCGAATCTCCACAATCAGGAATCCTCCCAAAAGATAAAAATCCTACTCCTCAATACTTATATGTAATAAAAGTAACATCCCCTTACACTGCGGTTAATGGATTACAACCTCTCGTACTTGTGGTGGTCCCCTGTATGGTGTGCAGGTAAGCTGGTTTCCCCACTCCATAAAAATGCAACGTTGCTGGTTGCTGGCAACCTTAACAATAAAAGGGGAGAGGATCAATTTTCTTCTCCAGATATAACCACACTTTATGTTGCTAGTGAAATCTTCTACCGGATGATGTATGGGGACCAGAACCACTGTGATCAAGAATCCTCCCAATAGAAAAATGCTTTACTACTCAATGTACTTCTATGTCATTAGGATAACATCCACTTACACCATATCTCCTTATCGTGGTAATGCTCCATATGGTGTGCAGACTAACCGGTCACCCCATCCCGATCGAATAATCCTCAAGAGAGACGTATGGTGACCAACTAGTTTAATGTAGGTAACAAGTGAAATCCATCTACTTACACCGAAGTTTCAGAGATCCTTCGTTTCCTCTCTTAGTTTTCACCTCGGGTTCATCTCTCACATGGCTATTAGGCAAAACATTTCGGGTTACTTCTCGATTTCTCCCGAGTGTGGAAAGCTGGCGTAGATGGGGCTAATCACAGCTAAGTATTCAATTTTAATCATTATTTCCTATCTTCACAATAAAAAAACAATAAACATTTCTACAGTAGTCAGACTTTCAAGTTCAGATAGTTCTAGGGTCTGGATCTGGACACAGGTGGAAAAAACCTCAGGTTGCTATGGGCCCTGCATTCAGAGTTAATGTGCACAGACCACACACCTAGCTCAAATCTACACAAATCTATACTGATTCATTGTCGGACGCCACAGAATAAAAAGGAGAGGTACTGCCTATGATATATATGTATATGCCTCACTCTGAAAATGAATGACTTTAACTGAAAGACTTTGCAATACCCCTTTCTTTGTGAACTGTAAACTTGTTATTGTATTTTCACATTTCCCACATATGTTGGGTAGTCCAACTGCAGAAAGTAGTTAGGATAGCACACATGTGCAATATCCATTTTTTGCCCAGTCAGTTGGATCGCTTTTTTTTTCCCTTTAGGGAAACAAAGAGGACCCATATATTAAGATAAAAGTTTTGGGCAGCTGTGCGCAGGTGGTATACCTGTCATATTTTTAAGGACATAGTTTCTAGCAGTGTGAGAGGCCATGCTGTGTCTCCAGCGCACTTACACTGCTACTATTGGTGGAAGAGGGGGTATACTCTTTATACCGTTTCCGAACTATTGTGAGAAGATCACATTTCACTATTATTCCCTTCACTCACCACACTATCCTATCAATCTTTTCCCACATATTCTCTTCACCTCTATTATACCTGTTCAATACAGGCTCTCACCCAGATGTTCCCATTAGCCCCTTGTCCTGCCTGTTTCCTCCAGTTCCTTTTCCATTTTCTCCTCAATTTTTTTTTCACACTGCTCTCTCCAGCCCTTGTCCACACTGCTCTCTCCAGTCCCCTGTCCACACTGCTCTCTCCAGTCCCCTGTCCACACTGCCGTCTCCAGTCCCCTGTCCACACTACCCTCTCCAGTCCCCTGTCCACACTGCTCTCTCCAGCCCTTGTCCACACTGCTCTTTCCAGTCCCCTGTCCACACTGCTCTTTCCAGTCCCCAGTCCACACTGCCGTCTCCAGTCCCTTGTCCACACTACCCTCTTCAGTCCCCTCTCCACACTGCCCTCTCCAGTCCCCTGTCCACACTGCT
>JABWIB010000265.1:12991-28734 GCA_016617825.1 Platyplectrum ornatum
TCCCCTGTCCACACTGCTCTCTCCAGTCCCCTGTCCACACTGCTCTCTCCAGTCCCCTGTCCACACTACCCTCTCCAGCCCTTGTCCACACTGCTTTCTCCAGTCCCCTGTCCACACTACTCTCTCCAGCCCTTGTCCACACTGCTTTCTCCAGTCCCCTGTCCACACTGCTCACTCCAGTCCCCTGTCCACACTACCCTCACCACTCCGCTATCCATACTACCCTCTCAATATCTCTATCCATACTGCGTTCCCTAGTCCCCTGTGCACACTGCCCTCTCCAGTCCCGTATACACTGCTATCTCAAGTCCCCTGTCCACACTACCTCTTCAGTCCCCTGTGCACACTGCCCTCTCCAGCCCTTGTCCACACTGCTTTCTCCAGTCCACTTTCCACACTGCTCACTCCTGTCCCCTGTCCACACTACCCTCTCCAGTATAGCTATCCATACTACCCTCTCTAGTCCCCTGTCCATACTGTGCTCTCCAGTCCCCTGTTCACACTGCTCTCTCCAGTCCCCTGTCCACACTGCTTTCACCAACCACTACCACCTATTCTGAAATCTCTCCCATTTTTTCACTTTCTTTTAAGAATTAAATAAGTAATCACTATCTTACTACCATGAGGTACAACACACAGACTAGCTAGAAATATAATAAAAACTAGCTTCAATCTTAATTAATTAAATAGACCTGTTTGATGACACAAATAATCTCTCATGCTCATATAGTTTTCACTGTCATCGAAAAGCAGCTGTTGCTTTGTGGCATTTTGTGGACTGAGGACCTGATCCAGCGCTTGATCAGGTCGAAATAAGGCAATGATTCTAAAATCACAAGAAACTGAAACTCTAAATTGAGTGCTGTAGTAGTTTTTTGTCTTACAGGTACCGATGCACCACTAAGGCCTAAATTTACTAATCAGGGAGATTGCAGAGAAAAAGTGGTGATGTTGCCCATAGCAACCAATCGGCGAATGTTTTGTTCAATCCTTTAATTAAAAGGTTGTAACTGTGTAAATGTTTTAAAGCACGACAATACAGTGTTTTCCTAACACTTGTGTAATGTTCTTTAGTGTTCTCAGTATATTTTAAACATATTTGTTTAAGTAAATATGCATATATTAACAACAATAAATAAGGGAACATTCTGCAGAGGCTATTCGCTTTAGCAAATTCAGTGCTTTATATATGTTTTCATTACTATATGCAGTGTTTACACAGTTCCAAACGTGGAAAGCTTGCACTTGTACCATGGTAAGGGATAGTGCAAGGAAAAGTTGCATGTGACTTTGTTTCCAGAGTTAGATTCAGGTGCACAGAGCCAGAGATGCCCAGAAATCACATTTATATTTATAGCCACGAAGCAACGCATCCACATGAAATACTGATGAATGCCCACTCTGGATCAGGTCCTGAACTTATAGCAAATACATTCACTAGGAACCAGTGCTTTCATCACAGCACATCATGACCATTTGATAGTAATACAAGGAAAGTATTTGTTAGCCCCCATCTCTGTTGTGGAAGCATCTGTTGCAGATGCAGGCATAAGTACAGTTATAGGACAGTGATCTTTCAGAGCATGTACTAAAGTGTGCAATAATTATGTAGTTGTAATTTCAGCTAACCTCAGCCTTTGCCATTACAAATTGGCTGGCCAGCCCAGAGTTACAGGTTCAATTTATTTCAGTGACACATATAGTTTCATTTATATTGGTTATGTGTCAGCAAGCACAGTGTTAAATACTTCATTGCATAGCAGGACATAGAATACTTTGTGTTTGATAAATCCGAGCAGTATGCTGCAAATTGGAAGAATTGTTCCTCAGTCTATTAATGTAATACACGGGTTACGCATGCCAGTCCAAGTGAACTTTACCAGTCACAGTTTGGCACCGAGAACATGCTCCATCATTTATCACTACTACCTTGTACGCTTTTCTGCATTCATTTGGATTCCTGCTTCACTGAACTGGAAAACATCGTTGATGAGAGTGCAAGATATGACCACTAAACAACTGTACTGCTGATATAAAAGAAGAAAGGGCATGGCCACTTTTTGCAGAGGCCAAACCTAACTTCCATCCTTCTGTTTGTCGTGTCAAATATACATTTATCATAATATGTTTGTAATGTGATTATAGTAAGAGATCATACATATTTCAGCAATGCTTGCTATGTAACAATGTGGCTCTTATGTCCATGATTGGAAAACTACATTCAAATTTGTGTAAAGTAATAATTCATGGGGATCGTGTTTATTTCTATATATGTACTATTTTAATATATTGTTCTATAAATATAGTCGAATGAATTTACAGTGATCAACATTCTATCCATTTAAAATGTGATTTCTTTAAACATTAATTATTGCATTATAGTTATTTAATTCACACTTGCTAACTTCATTTAGTTGATATTAGATGATAAAAGGTCTTGAGGGTATATTTACTAAGCGGTAAGATTGCAGTGAGATTGAAAAGTGGGGATGTTGCCCATAGCAACCAATCAGATTCAATTTCACATACTCCAGTATGTCAAACGAAACTGAGAGCTTGAATCTGATTGGTTGCTATGGGCAACTTCCCCACTTTCCAATCTAACTGCAATCTGACCTCTTAGTAAATATACCCCTTAATGTTTTTCGAGAGAATGGTAGAAGGGTCTACTTTCTCTTAAAGGTGTCTTGAGTGTACACAGTAGATTTGTAGCATGCCACAAACAGGGCCAGAAGTTGACGTGCTTGGGTCCTATACTCTGAAGTGCAGTAATGTCAAAACATTGGGACTGGCTTAGAGGAGGAAGAGGAGCTCCTCTTAAAGCTGTGAACTCTTTTCAGTTTTACCCTTTCCCTCCTGAATCTGGGAGACTTTGCAATAATCCGGAAGTTGGCAAGAATGATTTACTGTTCTTTATCTCTCTCAAGCAATTTATTTATAACCGATGGTTTTATATCATTCCTCTGACAGTAAAAAGAAATATGTCAGTGTATTCCAAATACACTTTCAGTTTAATAGCTACACTGAGAAGGATTGTTATCTCCAGCAAACAGATACTTGCACATGTTTAAAGAACTATCCAGAGAAAATCAAAGGCATTTTTAATTAGAACAGGATTGCTGAAACTTAATCCAAGGAAATGCCAAATCCGTTAGATAAACAAGGTGAGGCTGGACAAAGAATACAATGGCCAGCTTGTTTAATATAATTATATGCAAACCCTCTCAAACCCTCTCAAAACAATGGAGATGGAAAGTGATTTGGAGTTATGTCATATCAAGTTATAAGGAATTTTATTTATTTATTTTCATCTCCGCTATTTAGATTCCTGGTTGTTCCTATTTTTGTTAAATCCTGCTCTGGTTGAAATTCTTTCCTTTGTGCGTTTAGCTGGTAAATGGTTTAAAAATTATTATTGCACATAATATATGTTGTTCTGCGCGTGCAAACAAGTTCACATATTCTTGACCAAATATGCATTATGACATTACTGCAGTGCTTCCTTGGCACAGTGGTTTGCCATTCTGCTGGGCATCGTAAAAATGAAAGACTAACTAGAGATATCTGGTGGACATGGCAAAACTGCTGCTTGGCATGGTAAAACTGGAAACTGCTGGGCATGGTGGAAATGAAGATGACTGCTGGGTATGGTTAAACTTGAGACTGCTGGGCCTGGTGAAACAGTAGACTGTTGTGACATGGTGGAACTGAAAATGGTTGCTGGTTATGGTGAAACTGCAGACTTTTGGGCATTGTGGAACCGATGACAACTTCTGGGCATGGTAAACTTTGAGGCTGCTGGGTATGGTGAAACTGTAGACTGTTGGGAATTGTGGAACTGAAGACTATTGCTGGGCATGGTGAAACTGAGGGTTATTGCTGGGTATGGTGATACTGAAGACTACTGCTAGCAATGGGGAAGCTAAGGATTACTGCTAGACATGGAGAAATGGAGGCTGTAGAACACTATTATATTTAATTGTATTAGACGGAGGGGCCATATGCTATCATAAGTATAATACTGTATACTGAACATTGTTACTTTTATTAATGTTTTACTACACTGACTAATGTTTTGTAAAGTCTTTTGACAAGCTAAAATATGTTTAGCCATTTATACTGAAAGATGATGCATTTACCTCATCTATCTAAGGTTGCATGCTATTAAAAGGATTTTTTTATATATATAAATTCAAGCATCGACAGTTAAAAAGGGTTCCTTCAGTTTAGGGTTCTCAATCCAAAGCAGAAGAACAGATCAGCAAAAATTGATATATATGCTTCTATCATTTGTTTTATTTCAGAGTGCTGATAATTCCAATGTCTCTATTATTGCTCAAAATAAGAAATGCTTTGACAATGACATAGTTTGTTCCAAGAATCTTGTCATTTCTGTGGGTGGTAGTGATATCTATTTCTCTGACACTACTGAGAAACAGGTGAGTATGGGTCCATGAATTCCTTATGTCTGTTATAAATGTATTTAGCTGTTAAATAAACCACATCATATGTTCTCTGTTTAGAAGCAGTTTCGAATGCAGCATAGCCCCTATAGGTATCAGCACTGGAAGGCCGGATTCTATACAGTTGTGCACATTCCAGATTTAGACATTACTATACTTTGGGATAAGAGAACAACAATACATGTTAAAGTGGGACCTCGATGGAAAGTAAGTCAAATAATACAGTTGTTTGTATACACTTGAAACACAATTGTGATAACAACATATTTAATATGGTTTTAAACAAATTTATCTAAACAAATTTATCTAAAATTTGTTTGGTTTTTATTTGCTCCAAATTGTAGTAGTTTGTTAGTGTAGTCTGCACTGATTCTGCACCTGTTTCATTTTTATTAGTATTGTAGATTTATTTGTAAATTCTATATTCACTTAAATTGCTTAAGACGCACCAGAAGAAATGGAGCACTGGTATAAATATACTGTATTATGTTACATATAAAAATACTCAGAACACTGGACCCATAAAATAGCCTTATTCCACAAGTGGGTTGCATAATTATTCTGTGCTGTGGATGCACATCTGAATTCAGTATGTATTATTCTGGCTCCATATTAGCAACCCTACTTGCTTTTTTGCACTCACGTACTAAAAATGAGGGCAATACAGAACTGTAGATGTTACGTGCCTTTACAGTACTGTTTAAGTACCTTCCCCTGTCCCTGCTCGCTGTACTCCGGCTGCTTCCTCCTGCCCTTCCAACAGAATGGCGTTTAGTATGGAAAGCTGGATTCTGAGCATCTGCCTTTATGCTGCAAGTTGGCAAGGTGCGATGTTCATGTACCATGCAAATGTTTTCCAGAAAACGACACATTTTACATAGTGTGGATCTGGTCTCCTTATTAGTTTATTATGTCAATACATACACAGGGTGGTGGTTGCTCAAATCAATTTGTAGATTAGCTGTCGGTGCATGAAAGGCAGGGGTAACTCTAACAGAGAAAACAAACAGGAAAAATGCCCCAGCATCACTGCAGTTAACCAGTAACTGATTATGCTGTTATGTCTGTAAAATAAAATGCAGAAATATTAATTACACATATTTGCAAGCATGCAATGAACCCCCTGCCACGTCAAGGCTTTTCTGCTAAGGGGGTCCTAAATTCAACCATAAATATATAACTTGACATAAATAAAAAATGTGTACTATTTTAGACACGCAAAGGCTCTATTTGGGTTTTCAATTGTTATTTGCATCTCAGTAGGCCAATTCTAACCAATTGAAAATAATTTTGACCCAGACTTCCAACAATCTGTATATTTTACAGTTACAATATAGCTGTTCACTTTTAATGTATAACTTATGCACTCTGGAGTTAAAAAGACAATGCATTGAGAGATTTAATTGCAAAATATATGACTGGATCTGGCCCATTAAGTAGTCATGTAGAAATAGAGCATTTCTATGTTAAAGTTACAGTATTATTTTACCCTATACCTTTTCTTAAATTCTACACATGTGATTTACTGAAAATCTACAAATTAATAAATTATTTTTCTATAATGATAATAATAATTATAATTATAAATTCAATATTAATACATAATATTTATCATGGTCATTATGTCTTTATTTTTTAAAGGGAAAGCTGTCAGGTTTGTGTGGAAACTTTGACAAATATACTTCAAATGATTTCACTACATCAAGTAACATGGAAGTGAGGAATGCTCAGGTGTTTGGAGACAGTTGGACTATTGGTCAGGTAGGAGAACTCTGTCTGTCTGTTGTTCAACATATTAGGAGCTGTGTGTGGCCGCGATACTCAGCATGGTGGCCAACATGTAATATATTTTTTAATACTATGTGGTGTTAGATATTTCTGTTAGAAACTCAGAGGCAAAAACTAGCCATCTAGTTAAGAACATGTTGAATAGGACACAGGCTGTGCATCTGCTCAACAGGCAAGTGCTATATCGGTCTGCCAAAGGGGGGGTTAGTGGGCCATCTACTTTTTTCTATAATATACAGTTTCCCTTATTTTGTAGCAATTCTTTAACCAATCTACAATTACTATTTGATATACATAAATAGGGTAACAAATAATTTCTAAATGATCAGCTTGATACAATTGCCTGTTATATTAAAATCATAGTCAGTTGTGTTGGTTTGTCCTTTTGTCTATAGTGTAAAAGTTCTAATGATACAATGAGACCATGTGAAGTCCATCAGAGCAAATTCCCTTATGCAAAAAAAGAGTGTTCAGTTCTCTACAGTGATGTGTTTGCTCCCTGCCGTAATGTGGTGAGTATTAATATGTTCACTTTACCTTATTAATGGAAAGATATGGTAATGAATAAAATAATTGTAATGTATTTGGAAATGGAGAATAAAGATAGCCCAACAGGATTTATATGCTTTTCAAATGACCTCACCAAACAGGATACTTTATAGTTTTAATGTTTTCTTTTCCTTCTTATTCATGTCTACTTGGAACATGAATCCATGGAACAAAAAAGCATAACAAGTAATTGAATAGTAGATTTGTAACCACATTGCACACAGGGGCCGATTGAATCCCACGCCAAGACAGGAAAAGCGAATTGCGCTTTTTCCTGTCTCTTACAGTACAGAAAGACTTTTTCTCCCTTACGCAAACAGCGAGTTGAATCGGCCCCATAGACATGAGATTATGGTATGTAAAATTAATCACATGTTACAATTAATCACATGTTGTTATAAAGGTATTGTTCAGGTTTTAGCAGCCTGAAATTATTTGCATTAGAGCCACAGTTCTCAAACTGTGGGTCGGGACCCCAGAGTGGGTCGCGCCCACATCTACATGGGGTCCGACTTCCTCAGAGAGACCCTTTGTCCACTGCAGGCCCAGCACTATGGGACCGGAGGGTGCCNCTGTGATACATTGGCAGGTAATTGGCAGCCCACGGTGGCCTAGACTGCTGCACAGATCCAGTTCCAACTTCACATTAATTTGTTACATAGGATTGCCAGTTGTCANGATGCACAAATAACACAAATGCAGTGTCCAAAGGGTTAAAGGGGACCTTTCAGCCCTTTTTATCCCCCAAATAAACCTCATTAACCTATATAGTTTGGTACAAAACATATACTTACAGCTGTTTAAAATGAGTGCGTGATTTAAAAATATATAGGGGAATTATTCAGCAGTAACTTGCTGGGGTTGTGTAAAATTTCTTTTTGTCAGATGGGGTCCCAGAGCAAAATAGTTTGAGAACCCCTGCATTAGATCAACCATACATACATAAAGCACTGCCCACACATTGCATACTATAAGGCAAACACTAGATGGCATTATCATTACTTCATTTTGTAGGTTTCTGTACATTAAGAAAAACTTCTAAATTCATTGTGGTTATGGCTCCACATTTTTTCTGCGGCATTTCTCATGGCAGGGTAGGATGGACAGGTGTGAGCACTAGTGGTAGGAGGATAAATTGACATACAGTAAGAGCCTGCTAAGCACTCTATACCCTATCCAGACTCATTTGAAGTGATGCTTTGAAAAAATTAAGATATGGGTCTGCTCATTAAAGGCTTCTCTTGCCCCGCATTGGAAGGCCAATCCCTGTAGGTCCCCGGATTCCCACTGGTGCTGCCTAAAGGGCTTAGAACATAGTGCCAGTAGAAATCTTGTAATATTGTAAAGTAAGTAATATTGTATAAAGTTTTAAAAATTGTATTTTATTATATTACCATGTGACATATATAATTTTAACAGATTGATGTGACATCATTTGTCAAGAATTGCCATACCGACACCTGCAATTGTAACCTTGGTGGAGATTGTGAATGTCTGTGCACAAGCATAGCGGCATACGCACACAAATGCTGCCAACAAGGTGTAGCTGTCCACTGGAGATCCCCTAATATGTGCCGTAAGTCACTATTATGCCATACCAATGGTGATTTCAATAGTACTTTGTAATGAATGCATTGGGACACATCTTATGTCATTCTTAAGAATTATTCTCATGAATACTAGGTTAACAGTCAAACTAGCTTTCTTGGCTGTGTGTGTCATTAAGGACACTTGTGAACAAAATAAAATAAACCTAGTTGTGTATGTGATAGGTACAAATGCATTTGTTTTCTGCTAAGAGGTAGACCTTGTGAAGAGGCACACTGGGCCAGATTCAGGTCTTTAGGCACTCAAAAGTTTTCAAAACTGCAGGAGAGTTAAATCTCATTAGTTGTAAACAGTATTAGAGTTAAGAGATGATATTTCCTAGCCAAAGTCTAATAACAGTGTAACAGTAACGCTGTTCAGTATCTGTTTTATAAAAAGAAATTGTGTTCTCTTTCTTTTTCAGCATATGACTGTGAATATTATAATCAGGGTAAGTAAGTGGTAAAAATATTGATTATTTTACTATTCTAGGATACCTAAAAAGTCCTTTGTACAATCAACTTTGTCCACAATTAAGTATAACTATGTAATCTCCCACTGATTTAATTGA
The DNA here is from genome assembly GCA_016617825.1 of Platyplectrum ornatum. Lineage (NCBI taxonomy): Eukaryota > Metazoa > Chordata > Amphibia > Anura > Limnodynastidae > Platyplectrum > Platyplectrum ornatum. The sequence continues at coordinate 21,950 of JABWIB010000265.1, forward strand.
AGAGTTATATATTTCCATTAATTTCCATTAATTTCTATTATTTTCTATTTCCATACATCGAATTCTAAATGTCTAGTTTGACTACTGATATAGATATTACACTAAGTCCAAAATTTGTGGAGTAAAGCTTGGTACACATCAGCACAAAAGTGTTGTTTTCAGATGATCAGCTGATCACACGATCAGTCCTCTTCTAATAATCTAGAGGTCCATGTGTGTTTGCAATCCCTCAATCCTTTGCTGCTATAATAGGCTGCAATAACACACTTGTCCACCAGATGGATATATACTTATTGTTTTATGGTAATTGTTGCTTTGAGGATCGTGTGTTCAGTACACACAGACATCATGACATTGGTAATCAAAAATATTAGGAGCTCCTAACAATCATTTCAAACGACCACAGACTGCCTGAAATGATCGTGCAGCATGTATATACACATGTACATACAATTTTCTTTATATAAAATAAGGTAAGGGGCCCCATTGCACAGTTTGCTATGGAGCCCAGCCTTTTGTAGTTATGTGTTCAGCAGGATATTTAAACCAAATACACATATATTCCTAGGGTTTTAAAATATTTTTTTACTGAAATTTTTTATACTACTGCACGTAGACTTTAACACCTTCTAAGAGAGGCCAGGGAACTGCCTCACACAGACTCCCTCCCCAGTTTCCCTGAATCAACCACAACAGTGTGCACAGGATTATACCTATCAAACACCCTAAAATACCACCTGCCATCACATGCAGTATAATTGATCTTATCACCTTGTGATCTTATTTTTATAACACCCCTGGATTAATAACTACAGCTATCAGAAATAATTTTCTACTTCTCCTTCAAACTGGTAACCAGAAGGTGATGAGTGCATGGGGTCTGTCCATTCAGGGTGATAATCCATTTCCTTTGTGAATTGATGCTTGCAGTATAATAATTCATATCAGGGCTCGAGGTGGGGGGTATACAGGGGTATGCCATACCGGCACTTCTCCCATATAAAATTAGCTATAATTTTAACTCATTGTAGCTTTAGAAAGGCATTAAAAGTATTAAATCCTATATAATCCTGAATTGTGTTTTTCATCTGCTGGTACTTTCTACCTACCATGATTCAAAGCAGTGCCAGGGCTGGTTCCTGTATGGGTTTGAAACAATGAACAACTTATAACTTGTGCCAAAGTGGTCCAAACTCAGTGTTCCTTCCTCTATAGTTATACCAATTCAGGCAAGTAAGGCTTTTATATAGCATAATGATGATTGATTCATACACACTACACACACTACTCACAATACCAGCATCGTTGTGCTTTATATTCTTCATCCGTTAAATATAGCTTTTTTGATAATCAGCATATTGAATATTGCGCAAAAAATGGTATTCAATTGTTAGAAATTGGGTGCAAAAAACTGGGGTGCGAGAAGCAATATAAGTCAATTGGAATATTTTTTTTCCTTTTTGTTTTAAGTGCTATGGGACAGCAGCTGCAGGGTAGGCCTCCATTAGTAATCACTTTAAAGTTCAGTTATAAGGTGATTTGCTCACGGAGACAAATGCTGCAGCTATGAATTAGTATCGTAGCATAACCATTTCTGTCAGTGAAATGGTTACATTTGTATACCTGTGTGATCAAAATAAGGCACGAAGGTTAAGTCAGGTCAAAAACAAATTAATCGCTTGAAGAATAGGATGCGAAGCAGTGAACGCAACTCAAATAAGTCACTAATTGCCAAACAGTTGAATTGGGCCCATAATTTGTAAAAACTGAAAAGTGTAAAAGATGTTTTTACTTTGCAGTGATCAGCCATGATCGAGGCAAACTACATACGTACAAAATATCATCCCAAACATTCACTGAATCCATTGTGCGCCCAGCATTACTCCCAACTCTGGGTCATCCCTTCACAGTGGGAAAATATGTTACATCAATAGCTGTCAATTCTGAATCAGGTCCAAGTCATGGCGGATTTGAAAATAAAAAATGTTTTCATTTATTTAAAAAATAAAAAAAAAATAGAGATCTCTTTATGCTCTGTATATTGTAATTACTTGTGTAGTTTGTAACTGTTGCTTCCCCTTTCCTTTCATGTTTTTTTTAAACAGGACTTGGAGAGGGTCCCTTCATCCTCTCTAGTTGTGGCAACAGTGAGATTGTATTAGGTGTTAATGTTACCAGCAAATATATATTCCCATTGCCAAGAATGAGTGCACATGGAAATGTTTTGTTTAACTTCATGATAACACCTGGACTTTTTAGAGATAAAGACCTATGTGAGTATAACAAATCCAAATATTTAAACAATATTGTCACAAAAAAATGTAGACAATTCTATCAAAAGTAACTTCAGTTAATGTATGTGCTGTTAAGTGATTAAGATCCGTTATCTAGTATTTTCTTTGCTGTATCTCCATATTCAAAATCAGTTTTTTGTGGTTCTTAAATAAATACTTGTATTGTACTTAAACATTTTACCATTAGTGATATATTAATTGAAGAAGGAACAGCTATTATAAAAATAAGTTAGAATGGCAGAAAAGGTTATTGTTAAAATGACCACATAAAACAGCTTTTAGATAGATATATATATATATAAAAGTTTCCAAAGCCCGGCACTCTCCCTTTGTGTTTTCTGCTCCCGGTGCTAGCCTGTCTTCAATTGCATACAGTGGGGAATATAGGCTGCACTCACAGGAGACTTTCTAAATAGTCGTTACTTTATTCGTTCCTTAAATCATTCAAGATACAAGCAAAGGCCTTTGCTTGTATCTTGAATGATTTAAGGAACGAATAAAGTAACGACTATTTAGAAAGTCTCCTGTGAGTGCAGCCTATATTCCCCACTGTATATATATATATATATATATATATATATATATATATTGGTCTAACCATTAGAAATATTTAAATGGCTAGTAAATTTGAAGGAAGTGGGTATTTAGGAAATTTGTTTCTGACTTAATATCCGAATCCCTTCTGGTCCCCCACTTCTGTATTGTTGTGAAAATTGTGGAAAAGTGGATCCATTGCTGTACGGAACATCGTTCTGTATGGCAAGGGATTAGTCCCATGTGCCCAACCTTTCCCCCTTCCTTAGTACCATGTGCCCGACCTTTCCCCCTTCCTTACACTAGGTGGGGGGAACATTTAAATTAATCACATGGGGCAGGGTCTGAATATTTGAACCACAATTTGTATTTCTGTATGACAATATAGGAGAAATGTCCCATTGACTATTTTTTATTCTCTTGTTTCTCTTAATATAATATTCTTGTCATGTGACTTAGCCCTGTCACTTGTCTCTTTGGAGTCTGCGGAAAGACCAAACTACTTCCTGACTGTTCAAGAAAATGACAGTGTGTGGTTGGAACAATGGGATACCAGTTCAATGTTTCGGAGAAGAGCAACTTTTTTTCACCACCATGGACTCTGGGTACCAGGTTTTAGTGCTTTTGAAATGCACAGCAAAAAGGGATTTTTTATTGTTCTAGCTGCTACGGAGGTTAAAGTTTCCAAATTTGACAATTCTGAGGAATTCAAACTATCAAGTGGTTTCAAGATAGAAGGTAAGGTATGGTATTAACAAGATATATATACACACTGTGGTCCAGATCCAGACTCACTGAATTATGCTGTTTTCCGCATAACTTGGTGCATGTACACTTTAAACACTTTGAGAACAGGTCTGGATCCTCCGGAGTTCCTTACTTCAAGGAACTTCCATCTGCGGAATGGGTGGTGGTATGTATTTTAACAGTACAGTAAGGGCAGGGTTCAGCCTTTATATATGAACCTACCGAAACTACTCACTGTCCTTAAACTTTAGGATCCAGATTTCCATGTTCACTCATCTGCATGGTCCTCTGAATATAGTGGGGTNGGGGCCAGATTCAGCTTGCTGCAGGTCCTTGGACTATTTTAGGTACATTTTAAATGTACAATTTGGAGTGCTCAGAGCTGTATTATAGTTACAAGAATACTGCACTATTCTGCGGGTAGATGATGTTATATAATATGGTAAGATATGTTTCCAGAGAAACTTGTGTATCTAGTGTCATTATGGACCAGATCCAGAATTTCAAAGCTTCCAATCCATCCATCCATAAAAAAGTTGAACAGATGAACCGGGTTAAGTCAGTTTATTGTATTAGTAGTTAGGAACTGACTGCTTATATGTCTAGGGCATCTAATTGAATGAGAACCCTGGCTTAATGTAACAAAAAATATATTTGTTATTCTATGCATAAAAAAACAAAAAGAAGAATTTTAAAAAATGAATGTGTTTCAGAGATTGTGGCAGCTGTTCCATATAGAAGAATGTGTGAATGGAGATATGAACCATGTGCCAGCCCTTGTGTAAAAACCTGCAGTGACCCAGAAGCCACCTTGTGTTCTTTTCTTCCACCGTAAGCTCATTACAGTAATTTTTTTGCATTTATTTACTGTGTTTTTTTTGCATTTATTTATTACCTAATTATAGCTAATTAGCATGTCTCAGTCTTTATAATTTGTACCCTTAGTGTTATTAAGTTGTTACACTTGTAAACAAATTTTCTAACAACTAATAATCATTTGCTCAGGGTCATTTGCTTATGACACAAAAGGCAACTTACCACTCAACATTATAACTCTTAGGTGGATATCCTAATATAAACAAAGGACTGTATTCAGGCTTAGGTACTATTGTACTTATAAGTGAATCAGCAAAACATGATGAATTGCAGGGAAGATAAATATAATTTGTTGTAATCAGTATTAGAGTTGAAAGATGATGTTTCCTAACCCAAGTCTAATAACAGTAACACTGGTCAGCATCTGTGTGCAACATGCAAAAATAAAGCATTCTCCCTGCATGCAAACAATAACAATCATTTTACCTCCCCTGCAATTCAACATGGTTTTGTACACTTGCTCGTAAGTTCAATAGTATGTAAGTCTGGATCTGGTCCATAGACCTATAATAGCTTACACATAATGCCTTTGCCAAGACCCAAAAAATGCTTTACTTTTGACCCTGCTATAAAACTAAAAATACATTACCAGTATGTTTGCTATGGAAAAGTAAGTATGAATTTTAAATTCACTGAAATGTAAGGGTGTATTGTGCAGAGGATAACTATCCCTACTGTGTTATAAATGGATAAGCGAGCAAGTGATAGTAGTGCTCTCCACAGAATCATATAGCAGAGAACAGTTGTCATACCCCTCTGGGGCCATCTGCATCCCAGTCTTATATCTTTAGCCTTTGGCCCATTGGGAAGGTATACTACTGCTATTGCAGTAATATTAATATGATTTGTGAAGTTCATTGTTATTTATAGTCATTATTTATTTGGTTGATAGTAAATTAATATAATATAAAATAATATGCAGTGTTTGAACCTTTTGTGTCAATTAGTCATAATTTAACTGTTTTATTCTTGATTTGTAGAGTAGAAGGCTGCATTCCACACTGCCCAAACCAAATGATTCTTGATGAAATTACACTCAAATGTGTCTATCCAGAGGACTGTAAGTACTTATTTATTACACTGTTACTACCTTATTAATGTTGTATTGTAATCATATGTGTAAGATGTGTGATAAGCTGTAAGAGTAGTCTTGTATGTATTAAATAACAGAACTTTGGGTACATTTCTAAATCTACAGTTTCATTCATTAACATCAGTTTTTGTTATTATCGTGTGCTTTGATAGATTTATCCGGCTTAAGTAAATACAGTTGTAATGAGTAAATTTATGTGCAGCAAGGGCCTGTATAATATAAAGGTAGGAATCAATACAGATTAAACCTTTGGTGGTAGACTCTAACCCTGCAAATTTATTAATTGTATGTAATACAGGCATTTAAGGCACAGTGAGGGTGTTACAATTTGAACAGTAATTTGTACTTAATCTAAAGTTGTTTTTATTGTTGCCCTGTGGGCAGGGCCGCCGTCACAATCGACCGGGACTCACGAAGTCCCGGGCGGCCGGGCCCCCCACGTAACTCCAGGACGTTGTGACGTCATGACGTCACGACGTCACTGCGGGAGGCCGTCGGGCCCTTTTTCAACGCACATAGATGCCAAATATGGCGTCTATGTGATTTTATGCCGGCTGCCGGCAGTGGCCGGCGCCCAGTACAGGGCGCCGGTCCACTGCTGGGGGGTGGACGGACGGCCGGGCCCGGGCCCGGCTGTCCCCCCCTGATGGCGGCCCTGTCTGTGGGCCACATCTCCTTAGTCAGCATCAGGCCTGAAATGTGTACAATGTATTTTTTCTTGGTTCTTGAGCACCCCTGAAGGGGGACGGCCACAGGCTTATTTTACTTTGTGGTGGATTCAAGAGAGTTGAAGAGTGTTTTACTGTGATGGCAAAGTGCATCGGTGAGCGTGGGTTGCTTGCAGTGGCGTAGCTACAGGGGAGGCAGCAGTCGCAAGTGCGACCGGGCCCTGAGCTCACCACTAGCGCCATGAACGCTCTCCATCCAGATCCCCTCTGCTCGCCAGGCTCTTCTCTCTCTCTTTCTCTCTCTCTCTCTCTCTCTCTGCTGCCCCCGTGTATCATATAATGTGCAGGGACACACTGGAAACCTGCAGCACACAGGGCAGCTCCTGGCTTCAATCTTCTGGCTCCTGTATCATCCAGGTTGTATGAGGTTCCCTTCCAGACATTCTATTTACCGAGACCGAGTACCGAGGCTGCTTTCCTCCCAGTGCAGCCGGCTGGTTTCCTCCCTCACTCCCCCTCCTCCCTCTGACTCACAGCAGCTTCCTCCGTCCTGATACCTGTGCTGCAGGATAA
>JABWIB010000265.1:35357-46688 GCA_016617825.1 Platyplectrum ornatum
CTCCCCTGCAATTCAACATGGTTTTGCCCACTCTTGAAAAATCTTACGATTGGATAAAATTTATCTTACTGTGTGTACCTAGCTTTAAGGTAGACTTACTTCCAGAGTTAGAAGAGGGAGAGGGAAGTGACAGACTTTGATTTGGTCCTATATTTCAATTTAATGGGGGAGTGGAATAAATGTATGGGTTAGGCAAAATCTTGTAATGAAATCTTGTAAATATTTTAGTGGAAAGTGGAAGACTGCAGCTTTATACCATTTAGAACATTTGTCTTGAGAATCTAGCAAAGCAACACACTAAAGACCTGATCTGATGACTGCAGAAAGTGACTGCAGATATCGGGCAACCGAGAGATGTGTGTTTCAGCTGAAACAAAACCCTCTAAATCCCTTTTCTTTGCTTCTCTTAGAGCCATATGCTCAGCAACAGATGCCAAATTATTTGAATTCGTTTTTTAATGCTAGTATTTACAGCATTAAAAAGTAAAATATTGCAGTGATCTAATAACAGGTTTGTCCACCTACATGATCTAATCACTGTTTGGCTGATCTTATTAATATCGACCCAAGATGTGATGTCCTTGGTGATTGGAGCATTATGTTGGTAACCAGGAACATTATATAGTGGGTGGCCGACTTAACTAGCAAAATATAACAAGATAAGCCAAGAGAAATTATTATGTTTATGATTATGATTACTTAACTAAAACTCCTATGTTAATGAATATGATCATTTATGTATAGATTTGTTTACCATGACCATGATATTTTTTTTCCTTCTTTTACAAAGGTGTCCCAGTAAAATCTACAGCAGTTCCTTCCACATCTAAACCACTCAAAACAAGCTCAGCACCAACCATCTCAATCACAAAAGTAACATATCCAACAATGACTAGTTCAGTACAGTCAGACATATCTTCACATTCTACAACACTATCTTTTATTCAACCATCAAATGTGACCCATGCAACTTACATAGGGTCAACAATTCCAAGTACTTCAGAGAAATATAAATCTTCTTTTCATCTGCTTACCAGCGAATATGACAAAACAACTCGTATCACCCCTACAGTTCAACAGCAGACGGCAACAGAAAGAGTGAGAACAAGTACAAAAGTAGAGTCTTTAACATCTTCAACATTGACTTCTTCAGTTTCATATCTAACATCACCCCATACTATAACATCGTTTGCAACTTTTCAAACTCTACCTCCCAAAGAAATTGTTGACACAACTAAAACACCAACAAGAATGCTGGGACAATCTTCTCAAGGGCTTTTTCAGTTAACAACAAAGTCGGTAACTGTATATCCATATTCATCCATGGCAGAAAGGACAACAATATTATCCACAGTCAGAGATACATCAGGAGTGTCAGCAAGTTCTGATTCTACATCTCCCATGGAAACCAGTATGTCTTCCATTTCAATTACCTCAACTACTCCTTTAATTACATCGCCTATGTATGTCCCTTTCACGTCTACTACCACTAGTACTAAAGTACTGCTAAGCAGCCAGTCTTTACATGAAACTTCACAGGTAACTCAAGGAAAACAGTTAACCAGCATCTTGCTTCAAACTATTGCTATGAATGCCTCTTTGTCTGCTTTGCCAACCCTTACAACTCATATGAACTTTTCTGCTACACCAGAAACTACATCATCAGCTACGTTGATCCATTCGTCTCCTCTAGTTGCTCAATCACTCAAAACTTCCTTGCCCACTCTAACATCAGTTGCAGATGTATACAAAACGACAAAATCTGTGATACAAACAAAATCTAAAGAAGATCACACCCCCTTGTTTTCAACTCCAGTTACATCTATAAAAACGTCTGTTAATCCTACCACTGTGGCTCTTCTTAGTCTTTCTACTTCACCTTCTATAACAGGCCTTCTAACGTCTACACAAACATCAATAATAACACCAAACATTACACAGTCTTTAGAAAGTACAACTGCTACTACAGATTTAGGGGTTATTTTAGGCTATTTAGGGACTACTCTTTCACCCAAGCCTACTGTAATATCCAAAACGAAAGCCTTTACAAATTTTTTCCCAAAACACACAACTTTGTCTACTACTAATACAACATTTATACAGACACCAGCAGTAACTTTGAGTACAAAGAAATTCCCCAAAAGCACAGAAAGCACACTGAAAACATTGCCAACTATGAAAGAACATCTAACTACGAGCATTGCGCCAAGAGAAGAGACATCAAGTGACTTCGAAAGCAAGTCTACAGAGCATGTTGTTACTACTAAGTACACATATGAATCAAGTTCAACTGTGAAACCTTATTCAAAACATGAAGTAATTATAGGGGAAACTACAATACACTCAAAAGACTTCTCTACTACATTGTCCAAGGAGGAGTTATCTACAGCTTCATTTGCTGCTTCTTCCAGCACGTCAATTCAAACATCTGTTAGTGTTGATGTTCCGGTAGCGTCTACATCTTCTGCTGTACATAAAGAAGTCACAAAATCAACTACAAGTTATTTAAAAGATTATTCTTACTCTGCTTCAAGTATTAAAGACGTAGGGACAACAGCAGAAACTGTTACATTAAAGGCAAATATTACAGAAAAAACTTCCACATCCCCAACACCTTTGTCCATTAATGAAACAACCTTAACAATTACCACTTTACATGAAACAACCCAAGACGTCAATGTTACTCAAAGCTTGGGGACTACCAAACAGCATAAGCCATTTACATCTGTGAAATATTATACAGAAGAAAGCACCAGGACCATTACCAAGCCCATATATACCTCTTTTGTTACTAATAAGACATTAACCGATATGTCAACTGATCTGCCATTGAAGACTTTGGAGCCGTTCTATAACTTTACAAAATCAGCCACATTAGGGACCACGCTGAATGGTACATCTGAGCCATTTGATTCAGCAACACCTTCCACTACAGAGCCTATGAGTTCTGAAACACCTACTGAGATGAATTTTACAGTATCATCAGATGATTACTCTTTTGGAACAATGCTATATACAAGCAGTTCTTCAGAATGCATGGTGAGTGAGTAACATATTTTAAATAGCATATAAAACTGTTATGGGTAACTTTGGAGGGGTCAACTTGAAACCAACCATATCAGTGGTGAAATACATTTGACGATTTGTATTTTAAAACTTATGTTGATGGGTGATGATTTGTAAATCTACAAGTTGTTGCTGTTGTGCAGGCCGCTTTCAGATGATTTTACTGTAATGTCATCTGACTGTACAACAGCCATCAGTGACAGCTGCTTCACAGACAGAAGACTGCAGTAATTCCTGATTCTAGAAAGTACTATACATATTTTAACTGTTTTCATTAACTGTATGGGCCACATGCCATGGTGGGCCTAAACTTACTAAGCAGGGACTTGGTACAGGGTTCAGAGTTCTGACTTGGCCAACAATTTGGTCAGTTCTAAATGCAACTGAGCATCTGTGGTATGTGCTTGAGAAGCATGTTTGATCAATGGGGGTCCCACCTTGTAACTTACATTACTTAAAGGATCTTAGGATAGATACCAAAAGACATTTTCAGAGATCTTTGGAAGTCCATTCCTTGATAAGTTTATAGTTGTTTAGGTGATATAAGGTGGTTTCAATGTTCACCTGGTCAATGTACTTCCTCTTCTGGATGTTTATAGTGCAAGCTGCTAAATGACATATTATAAGGACCATTGCATCCAACCACAGGGTGACCTTATACTAATTGGGATTAATCTGTGAAACGAACAGTGTACAATCACTGCCCTGCATCTTACATTCAGAGTCATTTGGGGGGTTTTTATAACAAGTGAGATATTTATTTTTGGGTCAGTCTTAAAAAATTTACTAAATCTACTTCTTTTTGTTTTTGCAGCCAAGGTACATAGAACCATTGGATCCATGTAGCCAGTATGTTTGCATTAACATGGGCTGGATGTTGTACAATGTGTCAAGCAACTGTCACAAAAATGTGGAGAAACCCGACTGTGGTTTTCGTGGAATGGCTGTACAAGTCAATAGTGACAGCTGCTGCCCAGAATGGGAATGTCCCTGTAAGAATTTAGAATTATTGGGTTTTATTTGTTATTTTGTTAAATGGGTCTATGATGGTTAACTCACTGGTTAAAACAGATATGAGCTCCAAATTACATACCTGCAATCATATATCAAGTATAGCATCATGAAATATAAGCCAATCACTTAAGTTTTCATTTTATATTTATTTATCTAATAAATATAATAAAAATGTATTTTACATTTTGTATGCAGGAAATATTATTTGATTTCACATAAAATTTCCAACTGTTGCAATTTGTCATTCGCCTGTAGTCCAATGTGGTTTTTCTGTCTGCACATTTGCTCCATTTCCTGCATAAGCCACCATGAGTTTAAAATACATATATCAATTTAAAAATTACACAAATCTATTCACCTGTTTAATAGTTTTTTCTTTACATTTGTTTTTTTCTTTTTATTAGTTTACCTTTTTTCTCTTTACAAATATGCCTTAAACCTCCCTATATATAATACATGTAATTTACAGTATAAAGCTTTTACTATATTGGAACTCTATTATAAATGTCTCCTAGGTCAGTGCTCTATGTTATCAGAGTTGAGTATCATCACATTCGATGGGAATAACATTGCACTCTATAATGCTGCACCATATATTTTGGTCAGACTTCCAAAAGAAACTATTGTAGCCCACATTGAAAAGTGTCCTCCCAGCTTGGTAAGTTTCTTGTTCAGCCTACTTTAAACCCATTTCAATGGCATTTATATCAAATTCAATCATATTTTTTTAAAGCCCAAGCATTCACTATGGTGTTATTGTGATATCTTGGTAGGTATACTGTTATATCTCACATTTTATATCATCCTGTTTACTGCTGTGTTATTTTAAGACCCTATTAGTATGTATGGTATCATTTTGAGATCCTAAATGATCAGTTATATTGTAATTCTAAGATATCAGCTATAAAGAAATATGGTATGACTATGTGACCTTGATATTCCATATGTAATTATTATTCTATGACATGCATTAAAATCAACAGTGAAGAAAAAAATTCCAGCAATATGGATATTGCACTTGTTGTTCTTAAGATAAACTGAACCATTAAGTGTCATTTAATCAAAATGTTTACTTTTATTTCTAGAGTGTGAACTCAATAAGAAAACTGGTAAGTTATTATACTCCAGAATACTAGAAAACATTATATATATATTTTTATTATGATTTATTATGAAAGTCCCATATTATGTAGAATAAAATTACTTATTTACCATGTTCATGGAAGATAGAACTTGTTTGTCAGTACATATATACACATGATCTAGGACACCTGTATCATGTTTTGAAAAATAAAGTGACGTTATCTTCTCAGGTCGCTGCTGGAGGTACATCGGGACTGTGTTTTAAAAAACTAAATGTGACAACGGCAAACTTTGAAGTACTAATAAATCGATTGGACAGGAGGGTGAGCATTATATATGAAGATCAAGTAGAAGTAGAAGTTATATTTTAGTCCACATTTCAATCTCTGAAAAATACAACATAAATTCTTGTCACCATTGTGAAAGCAAAGATTGAATTTTATGTTTTCATTAAACTTTGTGACATTATAATCTCCATCTTTAGTAATACGATTGCTGAGTCATGCCCATCTATTATGGTAGCTGGCAAGAGCTCAAAATACAGAGATTATGTGTTAGGCCAACACATTTTTGTGTCTTTGTAGCAATGCAATATAGATTTAAACATTTATTTTATGAGATTTCCCACATACAATGCTTCATAAATAAATAAAAAAAAACAGATGCTGCAAAATGCTGTATAGGACATAGTATATGAAACACACCCTTATTGGTACTTTACATTAAATATACCACTATACATATGTATATATGTACTATATAATATTTAACTCTAAATGAAATAAAAGATGGAGAATGCCATCAGATGTGCCAACACATCAAATAAAAAAATAACTACTGCTCTATGTACATTTATCTTGTTTATATTTTATAGGATTAGTTTTCATTCCATGTTTGATTTGTGTGTTGGGAATAATACATTTACTCACTAGGGTATGCTCATAGCTCAATGGTCAATCAAAAACTTTACTTATTTGTTTTTATTTGCTGGTGTGACTTATTTGCAAAACTTTGTATTAGATAGCATTTTGTGTTTAGGGAAAGTAATATTTTTATGATGGTATTTTTCTTCTTTCAGGTAGAAGTGAATTCAGTACTACAACCCTTGCCTTTCGCAAAACAAGGTCTATGTATCCAGGACACTGGTGCAATGTATGTCATAAACACGCCAGCAGGCATCAGTATTAAATGGACTCATGTTACTGGCATTATAGACATACAGTACGGGCTGCATTCCAATCTGTCCAGCAAAACAGAGGGGCTTTGTGGTAAGAAGTACCAAGAGGAATCAGATTGTGTATTGTGTTAGTTATACCAGGTGCTGCACAGAGAATCGAAGCAGATTTGATGTCTACAACTGTTTTTATAAATAAATTTGATTTATTATCCAGATATAAAGAAAAGTTTGTAACCTACCTGCTCTGAATATGTAACTCAATCAGCACCATAAACAAATGTATTCTGTGATATGTATACAGTATGTTCTAAATTACAGTAATTGCAATTTAGGCACATTCTATATAGTTATACACAAGCATTATTTACGACATACCATACCGTTAGTTAAAGTAGTTACTCTTCTTTAAAGCATTTAGCAGCGTAAAACAGAGTTATTGTTTTAGGTCTGCATTGTGAAATACTACTACTTAGCACACTTTACATTTTTACCTTCTGTTAGGAATATGCAATGGAGATCCAAGTGACGATTTAAAGATGCAAAATAGGACAATAATTACAAACAAAGAGGATATTGAAGCATTTATAAAAAGCTGGGAAATTGAAAAATCAATTGATGTCACCACAAGACGTCCAGTGAGAAATTGTACTGAAGATAACTGTACTTATTGCATGGAGCTATTAAATAGGAAAGTATTTGCGCCCTGTCACCGGAAGGTATGTACTGTGTGGAGTCTTCTCCACTGAAATATTATAGTCTTTTTTGGTGATGAAGATAAGGAGAATACAGGCAGAATGAGGATGAATTTTCTTCATACAGTCCACTGAAATATATGAATAAGAGATTGTATGAATAAGAGGATTGGCAGAGTGGGGAGGTAGAGGTGGATCAGTGGAACATGCGTCTCGCTGCTGTGTTGAGTATGGATTGTAGTGAGGCTAGCAAGTGGGAGATCACAGAGAACGATGTTGCAGTAGTCTAGAGGGGATATGACAAAAGAGTGAATGATTGTCTTAGTGGCTTCATGGATAGGAAGGGTCTGATGTGAACAATGTTGAAGAGATGAAACGGTTAGATAGGGAGAGGGCACAGATATGCGGGGGAGAAAGAGTTAAGAGATGAGGATGATTGGATTGTGGAATTACCGATAGTAATGAAGATAGAAGGGAGAGAGTGAATGTGCGGGGGAGGGTACTAGGTCCAGGCTACAAAGAGTTCAACAATTACCTTCAGCTACTTTTTGCCCTCTATACCCTACAACTTTTTCAAGTGATAATAGGTCCAAACAAACGACAATCGAGTGTATGGAGTAATAAATGTGTATGTTGCTTCCATACAATGTACATCTTTAAAATGTTTCATTTTAGAAATTAACCAATGTCACAATCTCAACTAAACAAATGAGGAAAACCCTGATCTGTCAACATTGTGATTAGTGTGTATGTTAGAAATCCCCTTAAATGACTCACCCATAAAAATATTATTTATTACCACAAATGATTCCTTCTCAAGCTACAACACTGGTTAAACCCAAGGTATATCAAACTTCACAATCCCTGCTATGTTTTCTCTGCAATTAATTGGTGAGGTCTATTAAAATTTCCCAAAAATGCCATTGATGGAGATCCCTGGATTCCTACATTCCTAAATGTAAAAAATACTGAAATATTTATTTGATAAAAAAATATAACTGACCCCCTTCCCTACAATGGATATTTTTTTTGTTTTAAATGTGTTTACGATATGACTTCATCTGTGCCCTTAGGACCGGATCCAGACTTAACACATAGGATCATTTTCCAATTACTAGGACTGGAAAATGTCTCCTTTTAGAAATTGGTATATGCATGCGCACCACTTTGTAAGGACGGGTATACATTCCCTGAGCTCCAGGTGTACCACCTTTTCAGTATCGAGCATAGACTGTCTGATGGGCTTTTACTAATACAACTACATATATGGATACAACTTGTATATAAACCTGTACATTGAACATAACATCAATGTATCAAAAGTTTGTGTTATTTCCATGACTCTGCAAATTAGAAATTGCCAGATTTAGCATACTTCCACCGTTATAAATTTCTTTTTAACAGACAGGTTACCTCAGTCAAGTTAGGAAGTTTTAGATCTTCTTTAATTGTTTTGTAATTGTTTTTATTTGAAACTTGAAAAGTTTCATTTCTGTTTTAGTTTCCTTGACATTCCTTGACATCCCTATTATTTACGTTAGATATGACAGATTCTTCATTAAGTTCAGATAATGAACTTTTTTCTATTTTTTTTATTTTATTATACTTAGGGTTCTATTCAAATAAGCATGATGCTCTTTTTCCTATTTCAGTGGATCGTGCCCTTAGTATTGATCTTTTTGTTTATTTACTGGTTAAATCTTTTGTAGGTTTCTCCACAGGATTTCTGTGAGAAGATGTGGATCAACAACACGTATTTCTTGAATTATGAATGTGATGCTCTTTCAGCATATGTAGCACTTTGTAGCAAGCACAATATATGTATTCGATGGAGAACCAGAGACTATTGCTGTAAGTTACATAATGTTGCTACATTTATTGTGCTCAGGTACATATATGAGATCATCATAGTGTTTTCATATGGTCATCATGATTTATTGGAAACGGCGCCCTACTTCCTTCAAGTTAAAGAATAATAATTAAGAATCATTCTGTATAGAAAACATCAGTTGTCTGTATCTTTACACGTGGGCATAGAAGGCTAATATTGGATTCTTACTGAAACTGTGCTCAGAACTTCAAATGCAGTCTAAACACTAGTCTGGTCCTCTGCCTGGTGTGAATGTAAAATGTTTGCACACCTATACTACACATTGTAAAGCAACGTTTCAGAAGCTTGTCAGAAGTCTGAATAGTGCTGTTTGCATTCCAGTCGGATAACATGTATTGTATCTGGGTGCATGTGCCAAACACAAAAACAGGAAATTTAAACCAACCACATAGAAAATGGTAAAACCAGAAGTTTTGGATTTGAACCAATGTACTATTATGTGCACCATTATTATTATTATTATTATTATTATTATTATTATTATTATTAATAATGTTTATTCATAAGGCACCACATAGATCCCACAGCGCCGTACATAGTCATAGTACATACATAGCATGGGGCATAGTGTAACAGTACAATAACAAACATGAAATCATATGTAGCATGGGGTATAATGCCATGGGATACCATATTACAAACTACTCTGTTATGTACAATTAAGACCTATTTGTAGCATATAAATATTTGCCCCCATAACACATACTGTATAATAATAAATCTCTTTTTATAGCATTGACTTGTCCAGAGGGGAAGGAATATCAAGCATGTGTGCAACCATGTGCCGCTAAAACCTGCTTAAATAAATGGTATTATGAAGAGTCCCCATGCTCCTACCTGAGGGAAGACTGTGTGTGCAAGAAAGGAACAATTCTTCACAGGACTGACTCTGAGCTGTGTATTCCTGAAGATAAATGTGGTATTTACACCTTTAGTATTTTATACATTATTTTATTGTGACTGTGGTTTTAATTATTTGAACACTACTGGAGGTATATGCAATTCAACTCCTAAATGAATCACTACATTTCATAGGGTTTGAGCTGAATTTATCCCTGTGTGCATGAGATAACTACAGGGTGTGCACTAAGTGTGGCTATACACGGGCCTGTGACAGTCACTTCCACCACCCTGTAAACAGTAGAGCTACTGTATTAATAAACAGCGTTGTTGTTTTAAGCTGTCAATCTGACAGGGGGTTCATCCCTACACAGTGTCCCACACTTCCACATCCATTCCCGCCATGCATTCAGATTCATGCCCTGCCTCATTGCCACAGGGCCACAGGGCCACAGCCTGCCACGTTACACCCCTGCCTGTTGACATATATATATTTTTTCTCAATGCGAAGACATGAGCATACATACATGTGATCTATATACATGGACAGTCTAATTCTATGTATAGCAAAGGTTTAAGCAGAAAAACTGGAAGAGGTTACTTTGGTTTACTCTGCTGTTACTTGTGTGGCTTTTCTAAGAGACTGTATAATATGAGAATGAAATCCATTGCAGACTTAATTGTTTCATTTGTATCTTAGCATGCACTGATAATGAAGGACATCCACACTCACCAGGAGAAGTCTGGCATTCATCAGTCAATAAATGCTGTCTGTCGAAATGCCTTGAGAATGGAACCGTTGTATCTATAGAACCTGAGTGCAGTGAAGAGCCAGTGCCAAGTTGTGCGCGGGAGGGCGAGACACTTATCAGTGTCATTGAGGAAGGAGGATGCTGTCCAAAAAAAGTGTGTGGTATGTAAGTCCATTAGACATTCACTATACAGTACTTTATATTAACAGTATGTGTTGTTTAAACAGGAAGGAGTATAACAATACAGTTAAAATACTGTACATTTATGCTGTGTTCATAGAGGAGCATGGATTATTATTAACAAAGTTCTCTAACAGCATGTGAAGAACACTTTTTATTGGTTATATAAGTTATACTAATTAGATTATTCTGCATTTTAGCCTTTTCTTTGTATGATAAGACAGATATATTTATTTATGCAAAAGCCTTTGATACAATACCACAACAGAGGTTGGTTGACAAATTAAGGAGACTGTGTCTAGCAAATAACATTTGGATCAAGAATCGGTTGGTGAATAGGGAGCAGAGAGTTGTGGTAAATGGAACTTTTTCACATTGGTCAAAAGTTTTAAGTGGTGTACAATAGACAATAGACTTAGCAATAGGGCACAATGTCAATCAGCAGCAGCAAGGGCCAATAAGATATTAGCATGTATAAAAAGGGGCATAGATGCAAGGGACGACTGTGTCATTTTACCACTCTATAAATAATTGGTGAGGCCTCATCTGGAATACGGGGTACAGTTCTGGGCACCACTCCATAAAAAGGACATTGCAGAACTGGAACGGGTTCAGAGAAGGGCAACAAATCTGATA
>JABWIB010000265.1:47853-71179 GCA_016617825.1 Platyplectrum ornatum
TTACCCATGAGAGTGTAAGTCATGAGAGTGAAAAGCTGAATCCAGCCCAATGTTACTAAAAAGACTATAACACGAATGTATAGTGACATCTTATGCAATTATATATTTACAGAGTGCAACATATCTTTTTGTGAACAAGCTGTAACCTGTAACAGTGGTGAGAGATTGGTTGCTGAATATAGCACAAAAACTTGCTGCCCTCAGTTTCACTGTGGTGAGTGTTTTTATTGATGTATTTTAATTTTCAATTTTCTGGCTTCTGGTAATACCTACTGAATACTGGATCCAAACTCCCTTACAATACGCTACTTCCGTAAGTAAGTTGTGTAAGTACTCAGCGTGAACGTACTGCACATGCGTGAAAATGTCAGTTACATATTGGAATGTACTCTGTACAATCCTGGATTTTGTGTAGGAATCCTTTACAGCTGTGTGGTATGACTAGCCGCCTTGTGTACACTGTGTATGCAAGATTTAGTTCTGTACGGGCTGATACAGAGACTTTTATATTGCAGTGATCTTACAATGACAGCAACATTCTGTGTTGTTGAATTATCAATTATGAATTCTCTTGATTTGTGAATGTGATGACTTTGTAGCATATGTAGCACTTTGTATCAAGCACAACAGGAGTTGAGCTAGGATATTTCACTTTCAACTGTTTTCACAATTTATTCTTGCTTTCCCTGCAGTTCAGTGTTTGGATTTGTCCAGGTCTATACTTGGACCTGTTTACTGTTACTTCCAAACTCCGGATCAGCCCAATAAATTTTATTTTTTTTAGTTCATAATCATAAGCTCTTACAATTTAACAGATATCCAATTCAGCCAATATCAGTAATGTTTAATACACATTGCTATTCATTTAACTGCAAAACGCTCAACAATAAAATGGCTTCAGCATTTCTGCCCTTAAACTTATTACATCTTTAGTTGTATACTTTCTTGCACTCTGTAATTCTAATCTTAATTTATATATTGCTCAATCCATACATGATTATGGTTAATAGTTGAAACAAAATGTTATAGAGATATGGAGATACCAGTGAAAATGAGGTGTGACTCATAGTGGAAATGTGTTCCCTTACTATTTACTGTGTTATTTTTTGGTCCTATTTACTTAGTATGTAGTAGTAGTAATAGGAATTAGTATCCCATTCTCTTCTACTATCCTGATATATGACACCTGCAGTAGCTTCAGAATCTCAGAAATGCTGACTATAAAAATAATGATAATAAGAACAGTAATAATAATATAGTACACTTTATAATATATAAATATTATGGAGAGAAGCAAATGCTTCAAGAAACTTAATGATGCTGAAGTCCAGCCTGTGCTATCTGATAAAGGTGCCTTTCTCCTGAAAACTTTATTAGTGTAAGTCATAAAGTAACTCACCTCCACAAAAACTGAAATTCAAAACCCTCCAATGGCAGTTTGCCCTGTACTTATTATGAAGATAAAATTACTTGAAATTCCAGTTGATACACTAACATATCCATTTGGCTGGAAAAGTAGCGCAACAAAACACAATGGACATGTGGAAGAGTGTTGTATTTGCCTAGAAAACAGGCGTATGCGCAGGGAAAGACCATTCGTCTCCGTGCACATTAGTGTACTATATTTAATGAGAGAAGGGGAGTTTGTCTCATTTGCAGTTTTGCAGGGGATTCACTCTCCTTATGACATGGTGCAAACATGGTGCAAGTTTTTTTTCCATTCAAAATGTACTTATTTATTTATTTTTTATTAATGTTTGAGCTTTATTTTATCATAAAAAGCCATCATAGTTGCCACTGTGGTTACTATACTCGGCCATTGAGAAAAAATCAATGTGCATAGACTTTTTTTAATGCTGGAAAAGCCATTAAAAATACATTCACATTATTTTTATTATAAATAGCTGAGCATAGGTACACGCCTCTGCGCTTTCGCCTCTGATTGAACAAGAGAGAAGGAGCTTAAGGGATACCTCTTTTCCATGTGTTCTATTCAGAGGTGGATGTTCCAGGAGAAATACCCAACCTCTGGATCGCATCCACTTGCTGCGTCCACACAAATGTTAATAACAATTGGCACACTAGCTGGTTGCATCTGATTGGATAATTGTGTAAATGTATTGAGTTGGTCATTATATTGTATACATTGCAGCTATCTATTAATTAAGAAGTCTATATGAACAGCAGGAATAAAAAAGAAAATACATGTGTTATTATTACAATGAGAATTTAGCTTATTCTTGGACTATCTTCTGTTTTTGACAAGTGATTTCAGTAATATTTCAATGTGAATTTTTACTCCTACCAACACTGTCCAACTGTATACCCTTTATGTCGGTAATACTGAATGCATACTTTCTATACTTTCATCATGCATTCATGGAGAGTGAGCAAAGATTCCATTAATTTCTGGCTGGGGTCTATGATACATGTGTTTACAGATGGAGATAAAGTAACACGCTCACAACATTTACTCCTGGTTTGCCGACTTTATCTGTCTGCTTCCAGGAGATCACAGGAGGCAGAAAAAAAGTCAGTATAAGGGTGGAATTTGACTACAGTCGTGTGCTACTTAGTGTTTGCCAAATGTGTGCAACCTCCATGCGAGGGCAGATGGAATTTCATAGCAATGATTTTATTGAATGAGTCTGATTAGTTGCTCTGGGACTTTCCCATTTTCACAGTACAGGAAATCTAGCCCTAACAGTTATATAACCATTGTGAATGTACATATTTTGGTAAACAACAAATACATAATCAAATGGATATATATTTTTGTTAGTATGTTCAGTGAGAAAATGACCAAATGCCAAAATCACAGAGCACTAGGAACAAGGGGTGAATTTCTCTTTATACTCAGATATTCCCTGTTATTCAGTTTATCCCGCTGGGTGAATTGTATTTCTTATCCTGTTCCATACACCTGGGCCTAAATTTACTCAACTGCGGTATTGGAAAAGTGGGGATGTTGCCCATATCAACCAATCAGATTCTAGCTCTCAGGTTGCTATGGACAACACCCCCAGTTTTCCAATTCTGCAGTAAATATAGGCCCTTATCTTTTCAGGAAAGATGGCGAATAGAATGAAAGTAACTTGTAAATATAAAAAGTTTAAATGTTTAAAATGTTTACCTCCTATTAATATGGATTTATTTATCTCTGATTAGGCACCTCCTCTGTAATCATGAATGGACAACTATATTAATATATTAACACTAAATTTATTTTCTGCGCAGTACACTTTGTTTCATTTGGAATCACATATATCCATGTATGGTTAATGCTCGAAAGACCAAAGTGTTTACTTTACAAAACAGCTGTATTTCTTTCTTTAACAAATGTATTTTCATTCACAGTGTGTGATCCCTCGGCTTGCCCAGTAGTCTATCCCCCTGATTGCAAAGCAGATCAGATAGCAGTTCAGGTTAGACAGGAGGACTCTTGCTGTTTCTCCTATATATGTGGTAAGATATCTTATTCTGTTATATTTTTTAGTATCTTCACAATATTTAGTTTTTACTTGTGTTTATGTTTTTTTCTTTACACTTGACTAGACTTTCCTCATCGATTAGGTGAAAATAAAAAAAGCATTAGTAAAACAAAACTACGTGTTTTGTCCCTTTATTGGGAAAGTACTTCCCCGAAATTAGGACTATCTGCTGAAATTGGGAGAGTTTGTAGTAGATGTTGAGATTTCAACATGTGCTCCTAACTCTAAATCTCTACTTTTAACCCTAAATCTAATATTAAATGCAGAGGCTCCTCACAAATATGTTTACTTTGTTCCATTTTTCCAGGCTTGGTATAGTTTAATCATTAGGAAATATAATCACTGTTTATCTTACACTTGTAGTTTGTGAATCATGCACAGAGCCTGCTCCGGTGTGTGGTGATGGAGAAATCCTTACTGTTGATTTGAATACTACTAACCACTGCTGTCCACGCTATATTTGCGGTAAGAACTGTTTTACATGAGAATCTGAATTTTACCATAGATAGAAAATGTTGTTTTTTATCCTCTTTAGAACTTGTTTTTTCTTATTAGTGTGCAATGAGAATCTTTGCAAGGAACCACAACTGGATTGTTTGCCCGAATACTTTTTGGTCAAAAAGACATTGGAAGGAAATTGTTGTCCAAACTGGTACTGTGGTTAGTATTCCTAAATATTTACCTCATTCCATACAGTATATGTGATGACACACATATATAGATGTGATACTTTATAACGTTTCTAAAATATCCCCAGGGCGCTGGTTTTATCCCAAAAGCATGCTAATATGCTTTCGCATCATGCTGTCAGTAATTTTGAAAGTTGAATTCCAACAGTAACAGCCAGGTGGTGTATCAATGCAGAATCTGTATATCACTTATGTTTAAATGACAGAATTAACTTCAAATTTGTTAGCATTAAAAGGGGCAATATAAATTGCTTAAAGTAGGTCTGGTTCCTGCTCCAATTAAGTATACATTCCTTGTACATTTGGAAGATGTGCCTTTCTTTGCTACTAATAATAGTAATTGTAATGTCACCAATAATAATATGGTTCTTATCAGGGCAGATTAAGATTTGTGCGGGTGCCTGGGCCACTAAACTGTGGAGCCCCCAGCTGAACATAAACAGAACACACATATAAACACATATAAATATATTAAATATATATATATATATATATATATATAGCAATGTCAGAGTTGAGAATTTTATTTTAGATGTGTGTGTGTGTGTATATATATATATATATATATATATATATTAATTAAACAAGAGCTATATGTGTCTGGCTTAAATGTATGCCCCTTTTATGCGTGGCTAACCTCTATTTCTAGCCCCTTGTATATATCCAGCCATCACTTCAGCGTAAGTGTCTACCCTCTATTTCTGCTCCTTGTATGTTCTCCAGCCACCATTTTTGTCCCTTTTATGTGAGTGCCTCTAGAAACTGCCCTGGGGGCCTCTGGATCACAGGCCCCATCTCTCTGTGGTTAATCCAGCCCTGACTCTTCATACATGTAGAAACTGATTATTACTATATTATATGTGTATATGTCAGTATTGTAAAGCAATGCCAGAAGATTCCCTGAAAATGAAACTATCTGCGGAAAGGTGTAATAATTCGAATTACTGTCTGTGCTTTACCTCTACTGACTGCGCACCATTTATTTTAGAATGTAGCTGTGAAAATGTCACCAACTTGGTGTGCCCTTTGGTAAGTATATATTTATTCTTTATCATACATTGTTTTAATAAATATTAAAAAAAATTACAAACCTCTTGATATGGAAACCTGTTATAGAGTTGTTATCCTGGATTTCATTCTACTTTCATAAAATATACATTGCTTAAAACCTTAATAACATGAAGTGCTGTGTATATGTAAATGGTAATGTTAAGAATGTAGCTAGTTTTCCAATATGTAAACAATGTTTTCTAATGTGTTATATTGTGGCCATTATCATTTGGCCTACACCATCTTAGTTTCGTTGAATCATTATGTGCAGTTGTTGAATGAGTTTCTTAGAATGTTGGTTATCAAAATATGTTAAGCATGATAGATTGTATTTATTTAAATAAGAGAATTCTCAGACGTATAGCTATTCAATCAACCTAGGCTACATTATAATGTTAAATGTTTGTATGCGGAAGAGTGTGGGTTGACCACTATTCTTGTAATAGTGCACTCATTCTTTTATTTAATCCTACATGGAAAGTTATCTATTACATTAATAGATATCAGAATGTATTTGACAGTATTAAGATTTAACTCATAAAATATCATGTTGTCTGGAACAAACTTGTAATATAACATTAAAAAAAGAAAGAAAAAAGAAAAATTTGTACTTTACAAACGCATATGTGAGTAACAGATACGCAGGTTTTGCACACATTGGACCACTATATTTACACATCGGTGCAATTGCTCATATGCACAAACTTCCAATAGCGAAATACTCCCAACATTACTTTTTTAACTTTTGTGAATTTAATGGTGCTTATTAAAGGGGCTTCCTGGGGCTGATCCAGAGTTTGGGAATAAGGCGCAACTGTAGACCTGGGCAAAAGCAAACATTGAACTGCAGGGGAGGCATGTATAAACTATGAAAACAGAAGTAGAGTTGAAGAGGATGGTTTCCTAGCTCAACTGTAATTTTTTTTATGAAACAAGGCTGTGAGTTCCTTGTGCAAAAGCAAAGTATTTTTTCTGCATGCAATAATAATAAAAAATCACATGCATCACATGCATCCCTCACAATGCAATGTTTTTTTCAGTGCTATACTTGCACCTTAAAAAAAGGTGTGCGTGCAACTCTGGATCAGCCCCCTTGCCTGCAGCTGTAGCATTGCTCTTGGATAAGGATGGATTGTACTCTGATGTGTGTGCATGCATATGATAAGTGATTTGGAGCTGCATTGTGTTTATGTAGAACTAATCAAAGTTATTTATTTCCAACCTAAATGTGTATGTTTACAGTCTCCTAGTAAAGTTGTGTTTGTTCCAAACAGGGAGAACTCCGAAGGGTTGATACAGAAAGGCAAAGCCATTGTGGATGTACACACTACATTTGTGGTATATGTTCAGTTTTTTTTTTACTCGTATCTAACAGATTCTGAATATGAATGTATAATATAGTTGTTCTGCCCAGAAATTCTAATATTTTACTACTGCAAACTTCTGTGGCTTTATAATTATATGTTGGGATATGTGTTTACAAAACTAAAAAAACTAAACTCCAGGATTGGAGAAATGGGGATGTTGTCCAAATTATTGTTCAAATTTTGCAAATATTGGAAATAGGACGAAAAATCTTTCTAGTCTGTGGTGCCAATTTTTTCAGAAGCTGCACAATAATTGTTTCAGAGAAGCAATCAGACAATCATTTTATCTTTTGTTCTGCACAAATGATTATTTTTTGAGGCATCCAATTTGGTGTGTGTATGGGCATTTCAGATAATCCTGAATGATTTTGCTAGTATTTGTATAACTGCCTTCACTTTTACAGATGATAAAACAGCAGACAAATTGTGTGCTTGCTTTTTTTTTTACCTAAACAATAATTGCTTAGTGTGTGGGGACAGTGCACTGCCAATAATTGACAGTTTGACAAGGGAACAATTCTAGTAAATCATCAACATATTTGTCTCCTATGGACATAGCTGTGCTCTTATGTTTACAGATTAACTTTTTATGTTTATAACAGTTTTCTCTGATTCATTTCTTGTAGAAAAGGAAGAAGTGTGTGTTTTTCAGGGAATTACATTGTTGCAGCCTGGTCAGTCACTAATCGAGTATCTGAATGGGGAGATTTGTTACACTGTAACATGCTTACATGAAAGAGATTCAACAACTGGATTCCATGCAATGGAAATGTCAATGGTGAACTGTTCCAAACACTGTGCAGCTGTAGGTATTAGCACATTTAATAAAAGCATGTATTTTGCTAAAAGACATAGTTGTTTTATTACACACAGCATGCACTATATAAATTCTGGTAGTATCTCAGAATAGCTCTATACTTCGAAATATGGATCTCCATACAGAGGCAAGGGCCTAAAATTACTAAGCTGCAGGATTGGAAAAGTGCGGACATTGCCCATAGCAACCAATCATATTCAAGTTCTCAGTTTAATTTTACATACTGGAGAATGTGAGCATGGATCTGATCGTTATTAGCAACATCCCCACTTTTCCAATACTGCAGTTTAGTAAATTTAGGCCTAGGTGTTATAAAGACACCTTAGAATGTACTAGATAAGTAGATAAATATCATGACTATGTTGCTGCAGATTTGTGCTAATGACTAGGTGTTAGATGTGCAAATTTACTACAGGGGGGCATTTCCCACATAATCAGTATGAAAGGCAAGTGTGTCCTTTTGGTAAGCATCATATAATGTGCTTTCTCTATATATTCACTATATAGTTTGCCATCTCCAAACTTCTAAAATACTCTGCATGCAATACGTGTGGGGATGGTAGTGATAGTACAGCACCAGTCTTAATGCAGAATATACCTTGCAGCAGCTGTTCTCCTGTCTAGATGGCATTATGATGCTACAGACCTGTGGTCATGTGAGTGATGGACACACAAGCACATTGCTCTGCTTTACAGCGTGGTCCTCCCATCTGCAATCTGCAGTCTGTACAATCTGCGGCTATTTTGTTTCCTTTTCTTTTTGCCACCTATGTGGGCTGTGTATTGTAAGGGCTCGCTCATATTTCCACTATTGCTCCTTCATTTACCCTCTACGAGTTTCTGATGACAATTACATGCTTTATCTGGTCTCTTAGATCTACTTTCTAATTTTTTTCTTCACTACCCACTTTAAGTAGTTTTCCAAATCCAGGAATTTCACCTCCAGAACATATTTGACCTTTGTTCATCACAGTTAATTTAAAGATCTTTTCTATTTTCATGTTATTCATTAACTTTCCTCCCAATGTTCATGTCACCCCACCCAAATCTAATTTTTCTTTGCTGATGCCATAACTGACTTTTTGCCAGTCGCACCCTCTTACATCTTTTACTCTCACATACACAACCGTCAACCAATTTTCCAACCTCATCCTTATTTGCATTCCTTCCCACCAATCTGCATTCTGCAAATGACTACTATCTCTTGCCCTAAGTCTCCTGGATTTATACAATCTTAACATTACAGTTTATTTTGTAGTAAGCCAATATCTTTTAAGTTACATCCTTGTTTGTGGTTTAAAAAGAAAAAGAATGATAATGGTAATAGGAACTACTTATACTTGTTATGAAATGGTTTATTGGGATACCACAATTATTACAACTCATCATTGTGTAAATTGTTACAAATGTTCTTACTATACATTATTGTTATTCCATAGAACCAAGTATATATTCCATCTTCCAACAATCAAATATGCTGTGGTACCTGTAAAAATGTGTCTTGCATTTTTTCTACTGCTAATGAAACAGTCACTATATATGAGGTAAGTCAAAGCTAAATTGGAAGCAAATATATTATTTTTAATAAGTAAGGACCAGATCCAAATAAAAGAGAGATTTGTGTCTGATAGCACTGTTCTCATAGGTGTTGAAATAGGGGGACGAAGGGGCAATTCCCCCGCCCCCCCATTATGTTAAGTGGAGAGGGCGCCTCTTCTTAAACAAAGGGGGTGCCAAAATGAAAAAATATTTTGCTGCCCCCCCAAAAAATGTTCTGATGCCCCTGCCTGTATGTCTAAACTCTCCCATGCGTAGATGCCTAATGCACTTCCCTAAAATTTGTACAACTTCAGGCCAGTTCACAGTGGTCAGGGAACAGGGGTAAATTGATGAAATGAAATTCCCGGGGGTAATGCATGGTTACACTGCTGAGACACAGTCATATCAACCATCCATTACACCCAGGCAGCAATATCAGTATGACACTAATATGAAAAGGAGAGAGCTGGAATGACAGAGGGGGTGAGAGAACCGTGGAAAGAGAGGTTGGAAGAGAGAACTGGGGAGACAGAGGTATTGAGGAGCTGCAGAAACAGTGGGGGAGAGGAGCTGCGGAGACAGAGAGGGTGAGGAGCTGCGGAGACAGAGGGGGGAGGAGCTGCGAAGAAAGAGGGGGTGAGGAGCTGCGGAGACAGAGAGGGTTAGGAGTTGCGGAGACAGAGGGGGAGGAGCTGTGGAGACAGAGGGGGAGGAGCTGTGGAGACAAAGAGGGGGAGGAGCTGCGGAGACAGAGGGGGAGGACAGATGGGGTGAGGAGCTGCAAAGACAGAGGGAGTGGAGCTGCCAAGAAAAAAAGGGAAAGAGAACTGTGGAAACAAGGGGGGTGGAGAGCTGCATAGACAGAGGAGGTGAAGAGGTAAGGAGACAGAGGAGGTGAGGAGCTTCAAAGACACAGGGGGTGAGGAGCTGCAGAGACAGAGAGGGTGAGGAGCTACGGAGAGAGAAGGGGAGGACAGAGGGGGAGCTGCAGATAGGGAGAGAAGCTGCAGAGACAAAGGTGGAGAGAAGCTGCGGAAATAGATGGGGAGAGGAGCTGCGGAGAGAGGGGATGAGGAGCTGCGGAGAGAGAGGGGATAAGCAGCTGCAAAGACAGAGGGGGTGAGGAGCTGTGGATACAGAGGGGGGAAGAAATTGCTCTGACATCAAAATTCCCCAATATTGATGCTTTCTTATTAAAAATGAGGCAACAACATTTCTTTAAAACCTGAAGTTTTGAAGTTGAAGCTTTCAAAGAAGATTAGATTCGATAACTTTTTGAATTCAAATAATGAATAATACGTGAATTCTTTACTTTAAAATAAAGAGGGTAACATCGCTGTATCTAAATATATTCAGGGGTAAAAGGTAAAAAAAATTCCCTGACACCTGTTGTACAATACAAATGAATTCCACCACCCATTAAGTCTAACTCCGTACACACACTCCGCCTCATGGGTTAAACACAGAGGATAGCGAAATCAGATCAGTGCGACGAGAAGTGTTCTGATGCATAAGTAACAGTTTGGGGCATGTGCAGTGTTATCTGACAGTCAATTTTGCACACTAATGCATGCTTAAATCATCTGTCCCAAAGTGTAGTGTAATATTAATAATAATATCTTTTTTTAGGTGGGCAAGACATGGATTTCTAATTGCACCAAGTATGAGTGTACAAAGACTGCTGTAGGTGCCATGGTTCTGGGCTCTGGTGTTGTATGTCCTCCATTTAATGGCAGTGAATGTCTGAAGGTTTGTGTTGTAAAGACATGTATTGTTTTATATACTACAGCATTATTAGTGTAATGTACATACTGTGGAATATTTCAAACACTTTTGTTACTATTGCATGAATTTAGTTGAAAATGTTTCAGCAACTTTGATCCATTGAAAATGCAGTTTAATAGATTTGTGTATATTTTGCTTATTTTGGTGTTTATTTAAAATGCAAATAGGTAGCAAACAATTTTAGCTGTATGCAGGGCCATAGGGGTGAAATTTTATGATAGAGGTTATAGTGTAATTAAATGGCCTAAATATAACTGACCTTGATTGACATTGATTTACAAGCCTTTCAGCAGTTGTAGTAATAATGCTATTTAGCTGTATGATGTTGGTATGGGTAAATTGTAAGGGAGGCTGATGATGGAAAAAATGGGATATGAATATATGGATAGACATTGCCTGGAACAAAATTCACAGCTTTATGGCTTCTGTTTTGTCCATTGCAAAACAATCTGATTTCATGTTCTTTGCTTACTTACAGTAATTTGGGTGAAAATCCCGGGTCCAGTCTGTGTCCACACTGACCCAGGGTTTTTCAAAAGGTATCATTCACATTGTCTGAAATACCCAGGTTTTTCATGGCAGTGTGGATGGGTTATAACTGACACTGTACTGCAATCTAATGTAACCCATATCTTCACTAATGCTGCGTTCAGATTGCCTGCGGCCAAAAAAGCCGTGGCTGGAAGCCGCCGAAATCGCATCACAGGAGACATTACAGTGAAGCCGGCATGCTGCAGAAGGGGAGGGGAGCTAAAAAGACTGTGATCGTAATGATCACGTCTTTTTAGTCCAATCGCCTCCCTGTATACGCGCTGGAGCCGGCATTGTCAGATTGTTTTAAGAACGGCGGCGTGCCGCCGAAAAGCCTCCTTTTTCGTCGGCTTTGGAAGCCGCCGATCGTTAGGCGCCGTTTTGAAAAGACATCGTTTAGATTGCCTTGAAACGGCGCCTTTTCAGCAGAGGCGTCGTTTTCAGCATTTTTTTGGCAATCTAAACGGGGTATAACAAATACCTGCCAGTTTGCTTTGTATACATAGTATATATTGTGTTAGTTGAGCACATTATTTTTTGATTTGTGTTTTCGTTTTGTTACAGAATGGAGGATATATACAGACTTATAATGACGGCTGCTGCAAGATATGTAAGTGCTCTAAGCTGCCTTATATGCTAGTTTCTGCTTTGTTTTGGAGAGCTGTGGTATATTTAACTCACTTGCTGGGACATAAAAAGGGAAGAAGCATGCAATGGCCACCCCAATCAAGTTGTATTTCCTTAACCACTAGCACTCACAGGCCCTGCTTTTCAGCTTACTACCTGGTGAATGACTTTAACCTTATTGTTCTGGAGTATAACTTTATCTTAAATAAGAATAATAAAGGAGCAACAATGTATATTGCAAATACAATAATGGCAGCAATCAGCCAGTAGAGTCTATATTTGTTTTCCAGTAGTAAAAAAGCTATTGATCTCTGTTTTACTTGTGTAAGCAGCTATAAGTGTCATTCTATCTAAACAAGAAAATACTTATTCAGGACATTATATACAGGCATTCCCTTTAAAATTCTCATTCCTGTATTCTACTGATTCAGGTAACCGATTAGGTCTTGTTTTTTAGCCAACACATCCACTATTATTCAAGGCCAGAGTTGCAAATATGTTAAATTTGAATAATATGCAATTTAACAATGTTTCTTTTATTATGAATTTTGCCATATTAAAAATGTGCTGAAATTAAAACCTACAAAGGCCTCAATTTCTGAAAACTTGGTGTGAACCCCATATTCTTAGTTAAATCTATAATCATAGCATAAAGGTAGTCAGCATTAAAAGTAGGCATGTATCTAATACGTCAAAAATAACAAAATAAACTGCAATAAAAATGTAATTAGTGTTTAAATATTTTTTGACTGTTATCCCCTGCATCCCCTTTCCCCTGTAATTTAAATAACTTTACAAATTGTAAGTATTTTGGCAGAGCATCTTAAAAACAAATATAAACTAAATATATATTTATAATTTATATTTATATAATAATATATACTGTAGTTGATAATATTAAATATTATATAATATTATGTATGATATTATTATAATATTTGGTATACTTTATATGTTTATATGTAACAGCTTTGATTGTAAATAGTTAAAGTTCAGCTCTACCAATTCTGTTTACTATTCCCAAGCACGCCAATATGATTATACCAAGTACATTTGTACCTGTGTGCTCTCAAAACTGTGGATACCATTTGTCCAAATACACAAATATCACAAATAGTAATATTAAATAGTATTCCTTTGTGGATATAAAATATATTCTGCAGCAAATTAAATGTGTGCAACAGATTTGTCATGTGCATCTTTTAGTACCTTGCTATTTGTGTTTATCAACAGTAAACATTTCATGGAGGTTCATTCGAAAACTTACCAGAGATTTGCAATTGTAGCAGTTGCAAATAATAACACATATTGTTCCTTTAAACAGGTTGCCTGATAAACAATGTTATACTTCAGAAAAATCTACCGTAGAACATGTGTAACATGCTACTTTGACTGCTATTTAAAAGAACAACTAAAAAGCATGTGCTCTGTGGGTAGGACACGTTATGTAAGAATGTGGGCTTGCAGTTGTGAGGGTTGTGATGGGCAAGAACCGATAAAGCTTGATTAAATGCATGCAGAGTGAGTCCATGTATTTAATTCTTACCTTGCCATAGCCAATTGTAAAGTGTCGTCTGATAGCATGGCTCCAGCTGTAAGTCAGGAACTTCTGGTGTGATAGTTTGCTATGGAAAAATCCAAAACAAACCAAAAGAAGTTTAATTGTAATTGGCATGTCATTTAAAAAAAAAAAATTAAAATAAAAGCAAATTAAACACTTGGCAGTGTAAGAATTAATGAACATGTTATTTGTGTCAAAATGTTTAATTTTACAAAAATCTTATATTCCTAACAATTCTGCCAGGTTCTGGAATGGGTGTATTACCCTTTACCATTACCCCCGTAGTTCCTACTGCTAAAATAAATTGTGAACCAGGTACTATTATTATTTCATGCTTTTCACTGTACTTTACTGATTGTTATGGCTGTTTTATAGCAATATATGAAATAGGTTTTATGGGGCTAAAGGAGATCTGAAATTCATGTATTACACAAATCCTAAGCGATTTGGACCACTTTAGCACTGTGAA
This sequence comes from Platyplectrum ornatum, assembly GCA_016617825.1. Lineage (NCBI taxonomy): Eukaryota > Metazoa > Chordata > Amphibia > Anura > Limnodynastidae > Platyplectrum > Platyplectrum ornatum. The sequence goes on from JABWIB010000265.1 coordinate 61,780, forward strand.
GCCTATATAGAGTATTACAGACTTGCACTGTATAAAATATGTAATATGGCTTGCAAGCATTATTAGCAATCGGGCATGCAGTTACTAGAACTCTGCATGCATTTGTGTTTCTCTCGTATAATGCATGTCCTTTGCCCAATGATTTTCTAGAACTAACTAATATTTTCCTAGTAAATATTATACACTATCTATCTAGATTACATTCGGTGCACATTCTAGGCAGTATCAAGTAAAATCGTTTGTGAGAATTGACATTTTTGCCTATGGTAGACGTGTTTTTTTATTGCAATTTGTTTATTTCTCCTACTAATGTAGCTTGTGTCTGTACCACAGTGTGCTTTATTACAGTAAGAATTTAAACTCACTGGACTGGATCCATGCATGCATACTATTGAACTTGCAAGTGTAAAGAGGTGGGCAAAACCATTGTGAATTGCAGGGGAGGTACATTTCATTAGTTGCATACAGTATTGAGAGATGCAAAGAGGTGAGAGATGATGTTTCTAGCACAAGTGTAATAACAGTGTAACAGTAACACTGGTCAGTATGTGTGTGCAAAATGCAACAATAAAGCATTTCCCTGCATGCAAACACTAACATTCATTTTACACTCCCTGCAATTCAACATGGTTTTACATATTACGCTTGTAAATTCAATAGTAAATAAGTCTGGATCCAGTCCACTGAATCCATGTTTTGAGCTTTGTTGATCACAAAATAGTTTATATATATATATATATATATATATATATATATATATATACATGGGCCAATAAGATTCATCTGAACATATTTAGTTTGTGATTTACTATCAGTGCGCTGGGCAGAGTTTAATGCTGTACATGACATGTATTGTTTTCTTTTGAAATTGTATGCTTTGTATGTTTACGTGGGATCTTATTTTACAGTTTGTTCTCATATACACTGGAGTTGGCAGAATACTTGTTTTAATCTGGGGCTCGCTTCCTATAGATACTGTAGATGTTCCTCTATGATGTATAAATATAACCAATAAGACCATCGAGAGTGATCATTTTCTGATGATGCAAATGTACAATGCAAAGCAAATTCAGTGCGTTTAATAATAAAACCTAAGTAAGGAAATATATATGACATATGAAAACCTATGACTGTATTTAGTAAAGAAGGAGAAATGATAAAACTAAAAACATTAAAGTTGTCTGAAGGTGACAAAACCTCCAGGGCAAATGACATTGTAACTTAGGATAATGTAAATTCCATTCCCCTTTCCAGGCGGCTTAGCTAGACAGTCATAGTTTGTCTTTCATTATCACTTACATTTCCAACATTATTGGCCTTCTCTTTTCAGGGGGGCTTCAATAACTTCTGTAATTAAAAAGCAATAAATCATTTAGCTTTGTTGCATGCATCGTTAGGCTAGGTATTTTGTCATATAAGGAGGTGAAACTCTGACCTCTAACTGACCTACAAGTACATGAGCTGTCTGTCCAACCTAGGAATATACTAATGAGAAATAGTATAAGAAACAGAAAGTACGCTGGCGGTAACTTCATTTTTGTCTAGGCTGCAATATATAATACAGATATATATTGCTTAGAAATAATAGAATTCTGAGCAATATTGAACATTTTTAAACCACAGTCATTCTCTAAACTGACTGCAAACTTTAGCATGCTCACTAATACTGAACCTTACACTACATCCACATACATATCCAATTATATATATATATATATATATATAAATATATATATATATATATATATATATATATATATATATATATATATATATATATATATACATTTGTAGATATAGGGTTTTTTTTATTTGTTCAGGTGTTTTTTCTTTCAGGGCATAAAATGACAGATGTACACTATGAGTATATGTATGGCCATCTGTAAATGCTGATTGCGCTTCTATGAAATGAGGGACAAAGAGGCTACAAATGTCTTTTGTTGACAGTTGGTACAGATGTACATGGTACATGTGCTTTCTTCTCTGATCACAAAAGATCTGCTAGACCGCCAGACTTGATGCTGTGGAGTAGAGTAACTGTGATATAACAGTTACCTTGGCATGTATAGAATAAAATAAGATGAGCCTTAGGTGTTCCTTGCGCTAAACCCTTTTATATTGTCTTTACTGTACAGCTCACTGACAATGTAGATGTGCTTTAAATACACAGCTGTCAGTTACAGGCTACACAAGGATCATGATCATAGGCGTGTGCTTTGATCTTAAACTATAATAATTAAGGCCATGAAAACTAATTTACATCATTAGAATTTCTATATGACCGGAGCTTTTGTTAATATAACAATAAAGCATTTAGATTAATTATAATTCACATTTTTGACTTGAGCCAGATGCTTAGTCTCGATTATTTTGTAATTCAATCTGCAAGTAATGAATATGCAGTAATCTGCATTTGTAGGGCGTCAAAATGGGGGGGTTGGTGTGACTGGGGACGGGACGGGGCTTGGGCGTGGTTTGGGCAGGTCCGGGGGCGGGACATTGTGGCCCGATCTACCCCGAACAAATGTTGGTATGGACCCACTCCCATCACAACAATAAACTTCTGGGAGTCAAAGACAATTCTGTTTTTCTGTAACTATCCTGCTGTCCCACGTACCTACTAGTTTGTCCTGATAAATGGATAAACTGGTAGGCATTGAGTTTTTGTTAATTAACAAAATTAAAAATGTTGCCCTAATCACTGATGCAAAGGGGTTGGGAGCAGAGTTGGGCGGGGCATGGGCAGAGCTAAGAGGAGCTCACTTGTTTTCGGTCACCTAATTGTTGGGAGGTATTCCTGTGCATACCAGTTCTGTTATTTGCACACTACACAGTCACCTCAAACATAGTGTGACTACTTTCATAATAATTGGCGCACACCTCTGCCTAAATTTACTAAGCTGGGAGATTGTAGGGAGATGTTGCCCATAGCAACCAATCAGATTCAAACTCTTAGTTTCATTTCACATACTGGACAATGTGAGCTTGAATCTGTGAGAATCTCTGATTAGTAAAGTTAGGCCCTCCTCTCGGATGATATCAAATGATATGTTTAAGGGCTGAGAGGCATATTTACTAAGCGATGAGAGTGCAGTGAGATTGGAAACCGGGCATGTTGCCCATAGCAACCAATCAGATTCAAGCTCTCAGTTTCATTTTGCACACTGGAAAATGTGAAATCGAGTCCCCACTTTTCAATCTCACTGCAATCTCCCCGCTTAGTAAATATACCTCTAAGAGTTTGTATAGTTACAGCAGAGTGACGGCAGACAATATTTTCTGTTCTGCACTGTGTCATCATTCTCAGCGTTGCAGTAGTGGATACTGTTTTAAAGCCCATGTTAAAAGTATTTGTGTTTTCTAATACACTTTTATATATACTTTATAACATGACAGAAGTAAAATACATTGTACATGTTTAAATACCAAATAATAATATAATACAATTTTTTTAGGCTCGAAGGAAGAAAAAATCTGCCAGAAAGTGGCAGTTAGAACCACTATAAGAAAGAGTGACTGTATTAGTCAAAACCCAGTAAGTAGACATTGTGCCCTGTAGCACTAATTATTGCAAAATGCTATGTTTGTGTACTATGCAAGTGACTCGATCATGTTGCTATTTGCTGATTGTGTTGAAATTCATATGGGCAGTAGTCCTTAAAATGTTATCCTACACATGCAAAAATAATGACGGTGCAGTTCTCTAAATCAATCTAATATGGTTGTTTTCATTGGAGTGTACACCTGCTGACAATACACAATATGTGACAATAACTTAAGTCATGTCTAACCAGCTTAAGTAGAGAGAACTGACAATAATTAAATTTTTGCAGCTTTTGGAACTGATTCAAAGGTTTAGGCAGCCGCACGCTGCGGCCGCCAGGTCCACAATATTCAGAGCTGCGCAAAAGCGCAGCTCTGAATAGAGCGCAGGGAGAGGGGCAAGCCTTATGCCTCGCTTCCCTGCGCTATGTGAAAAAACGCAGAGGCTCCGGATGCTGTATACTGCCGGCTTTCATGAAGGAAAAAAAAGAAAAAAAAATATTATTTAAATTAAAAAAAAAACACCAACACACTTTATTAAATGTATTATTTTATTATTTTTTTTTTGTTTTAACTTTTTTTTACCCTTAATTAGGCAGGTAATTGTCCATAATATTCTCCCTGCATACAAAGAATAATATTAAATTTACTTTCCCTGAAATTCATCATGGTTTTACCCAGTTGTAACTTTCTTCTTCAAGCTGGGCATACACTATAAGATAAATCATTCCAAACTATTTTTAAAAAATCGTTCAGTGTATGCGAATGATTTTTCAAACGAGATTAGGTCTGCACAATCTTAAATAATTTTTTTAGGTAAAAAATCGTTCAGTGTATGGGCACTTGCAATAATCCTGCCATTAAGACCCACTTTAGATGGATAAACCAAACTTTTTTTTGAAACAAAAAGCGTTTGGAAATACTAATTTGCATATATATATATATATATATATATATATATATTTATTTTTACCATGCAATATTTTTACAGTGTATGGTGGCTTCCAATTCCTTAAAAAAAAAAATCTTTCCATTTTCATCCAATTTTAAGATTGCATGATTTATCTTATAGTGTATGCCCATCTTTATGTTCTAAATCTGAATTTGGTCCAATGCCTCAAAAGTAATGCAATGCTAGTTCATCTCTTAATACAGGTTTGTTTTCATACTTATAATAGAGTGGTCTTAGTTGGCAGATGCACATTTAGGACCTGATCCAGAGTATCACATACGCCTGGAAACCAGGTGGACGGGTAGGGAAATGCTGATCATATTAATAAGCAGCCAGATGGGCGCACAAGTCTCTGCTTTAGGATGCTTTTTCTGGGGATTAGCACTGTATTTGTGCTGAACTTGACATGGTGCAAGTTAGGTGTATGTCAGAGAATCAAGTTTTGATCCCATGGAGAATTACCTGCTTCCAAACTGTTTTTAATAGAAAAACAAAATAAACTCTGAATGAGGTCCTAAATTTGTTGAAATATGAATCTTGGCAACAGCAAAAAACATATTGGAAAATGATTTGTTGCTTAATTGGTAAAATGTGTATATGCCCATAGCTACATACCATATTGTCTAAAGATTTTTCAAGAGTGGCCAAAACCATGTTGAATTGCAGGGGAGGTAAATTAAATTAATTACAATCAGTATTAGAGTTGAGAGATGATGTTTCCTAGCACAAGTGTAATAACAGTGTAACAGTAACGCTGGTCAGTATCTGTGTGCAACATGCAACAATAAAGTATTCTCCCTGCATGCAAACACTGACATTCATTTTACCTCCCCTGCAATTCATCATGGTTTTATGTTTGTGCTTGTTTACGCAAGTGCATATTCTTACAATGGAACGATACCTGCAATTCAAGATGGTTTTACCCATTCTTGAAATTTTTTTTTCGATTGGAATAATTTATCTTATAGTGTATGGCCAGCTTAAGGCTTGTGTGAGTAAATGTATTACTGATTGCTGACATTTGGCCTTAAATTTGCTAAACTGTGGGATTGGAAGTGTGGATGTTGCTTATAGCAACCAATCAGATTTAAGCTTTCAGTTGCATTTCCCATACTGGACAATGTGACCTTGAATCTGATTGGTTGCTATGAGCAACATCCCCACTTTTCCAATCCCACAGTTTAGTAAATTTAGGCCTTAATATCTATTGCGTATTAAGGAAACAAATGAACACACGTTAATAAAAATATATGACAAGTGTAACATTCTACAATGTTTATATTCAACAGATCACTGTGGCCTCTTGCGATGGAAAATGCCCATCAGCTACAATATTTAACATTAACATTGATAGCCATATAAGATTCTGTAAATGTTGCCGGGAAAATGGAGTGCAGAATCTGACTGTGCCACTCTACTGCTCAGGAAATAGGACTGAAGTAATGTATGTCATACAAGAGCCACTGGATTGCTCTTGTCAGTGGAATTAAACAGACATTGCATGGGACACAGCTCAACAGATTCCAACTTTCACCTATTCCTGCACCAGCCCACTCTATGCACTGAAAGCACATACCTTATTATCATGAATCTATGGTTCTACCATGCTCCCATCAGCTGTTCAAAATAACAAATAACCCCATGATTTTTAAACAATGATTTTGACATTTTTGCATATGTTGAACTACTGTATTAAAATCACACAGCATAGACTGTTTCAGATGTAATGGAGAATTGCTTCAAAAAAGTAAATCATAACTTGAGCGAATGTTTTTCCACGTTATACGTTAAAATATAATTGTGACTTGCAAAGGTGGATCAGTATATTAAAACCTTTGCATGTGTGACATTATTCATATGTGTACTTGACTTATGGTGCCTAATGCTAAATTTGTACAATATATCTTTATGTCATTGATCCCAAATGTGCCATGATTTGTATTGTGTAACAGCTATAAATCTTAATGTGTCTTTTAGATATAGCATCATGCTACACCCATAAGTTGTATGTTTATAACTAATGACATGCAATACTCAAAAACTATTAAAACATAATAATTGCACCGGTATAATCAATTTGTTTGTATATAATGTTACTCCAACAACTTAATGTATTGTAATAAATGTAAAGCTGAAATAAAAAGAATGTTGTAGTATTTCATATTATATAACATAGTCAAATCAATTATACCATGTTCAGATTACCACCAATTTCATAAAATTTACGGGTTTCCTAAAATACCTGGGTGTTTGGTGGAAATCTGAACACCACCATTATTAACACCCAGGTCTTTTTCCAAGGTGCTTGTCCTGGGTAAAAAGAAGGGTTATTCCCAGGTAGGACCCGGGTCTCCCATAGAGTGAATGGGCAGACCTGGGTTACTACATTCGCAAGTAATGAAAAAGAACAATAAAAAGAAAAACAACTAAATCCTGGGTCCACAGAGCAGTCTGAACGGCTCAATCAAACCTCTGGAGGTTCACTCCCACGGCAAAAGGCTGGTTTTGCAGACACTGCCATTCAATCTTTCACTGTCACTGTTCCATGAACAAATTTCTCTGCAGTAGTGTTTAGTGCCAAGATACAGAGCCATACAGAGAATAAATATAGTATTTTCTTCTTTAACTAAACATAATTAGGGATGGTTAAGTCAAGTCATTTTTTACATGAATAACATCTGCGCTTGTGTCAAATTTATCAAGATTTAGAAAACACAATTAACGTAAAATGCTAATTTGACTTTGTGTTGGCTACTAGTAAATTTAGCAACCATGCAGTTATTACTGTGTAAGTATAAGCACTTGAACAAGTTTGTTCTACTATATTACAGCTGCCTTAATAAGTGACAGTGACCTTAAAAGTGGAAATCTCTACACTCAGATGCTTTGTAGTTGTTTTTCCCAAACTAATTGTCCCTCCTAATAATAAGTATATTATGACTCCTACTCGAAGCCTAACTGCTTGTCAAGTTGATGCCTGATTGTTGTCATGGAGACTTCTTCTCATTTTAACAAAAGGGAGGAAAGTAATGACAGAACAAATTAGGGGATCGCAGAAAGAATTGGCTGGGTGTGAACGAATACAGCTAAAGTGAAGTGTGAAAACAGCATCCAGTTAAGAGAAAGAAAATAAAGAAACATTTGCCTAATTGAATGCAAGTACTGGGTGGGATTGGTGTTTCCTTAAGTTCAATCAGGCAGTGACTACACGAACATTAGCTACTGTCTTGTCCAGCTTGAACATAGATGACCTGGATTGTGATATTGGATTCTCTGGACTGAACAGCGAGGAGGTAAATTGTTTTTGAAAGTACTCAGCCATGTCTAAAGTAATATTAATAAACTTATTTAATAGAGATTTGGTATACAATATTAAACTTGCTGAAAAACTTGCTAGTACTTCTAGTCTTTGTATTATTTAAAGAAATGTACAGAATACTATAATATTATGTTTTGTTTTTTGGCCCTTGTATTGTTATTGTTAACTTCCAGTAAAAAAAAATTAAAAAAAGCTTTTAAATGCATCAGTATGACAATATTTCATTGGATGTGAATACATTCTGGGAAGTGTCATTTCATGTGAAAAATGTATAAGTAGCTTTTATTACATTTCGTTTTCTACTTGATCTCACAAAACTAATATTCATTTTTGGTAAGGAATATTGACATCTAAATGTGCTACTTAACATTTATGTTAGTAAAATCTGTAAAGTTAGTCATTTTGGTTTTATTGTAATTTTTACTGATGTGAGGTGCACACAATGCTGCTTTGATTTTAGACACATCTTTAAGTCTAACCTGCACTCATTTCTGAATGTGTTGGTACATTTGTGTTCTTGCAAACTGAAGAAAAACTATATGCTTAAAATATGCAGCTGTAATTAAAGAAGGAAAATGTGTTTTACATAATACAGATGGACTTCTAATAACCAATAGTTGTAATCCATCTCTAATACCCCGTTCACATAAACTACCCTGGTAAATCTGTTTTTAACGAGAAGGGTTTNCAGCTGTGGATCTGAATTACCCTGGTAATAAACCCTGTTCACAGTGCTGAATTACCCTGGTAATTCACTAACTACCCTGGTAATTCACAATTTACACCGTTCACAATGAACCAGGGTAGTTAGTAGTAATTTTAGCACCATTCACAATATGCAAACTACCCTGGTAGTTCAGTCAACCCGGGAAATTGACTGAATTACCCAGGTAATAGACTTTTTTGTGAACGGGGTATGACTCATGAAATAACAGTTGTATTTGTGATTTTCTGGCCATTAGTCAGAGAATATGAATGAAAACATACAAAATGTTCTTTCACGCATGGTTGGTGGTTGAGTGAAGTTATTTATTGTAAAACAAATGTGTTTACTCTTTTTAAATCATAATGACAACAGAAACTAACTAAATGCATCTTTCATCCAGTGCTGCACTGACTTGTCTGGATTCTGAGTCAGGGGGAAGGCAAAACACTTGTCAAAGAATCTGTGGGAAAAGGTTATTGACCTGTATAAAATAGGAAAGGGATATAAAAAGATATCCAAGCAATTGAAAATGCCAATCAGCAGTGTCCAAACTTTATGCCGGAGTCACAGAGGCACGGCATGGCTTTTGTCTGGCTGGCGGAGACGCAGGGCTGAATTTTACCTCCCCTGCAATTCAACATGGTTTTACCCACTCTTTAAAAATGCTTAGATTGGAACAATTTATCTTATAGTGTATGGCCAGCTTAAGTCATGAGAGTGAAAAGCTGAATCCGGCCCTTTGTCTCTGGACCACAGTTATCACAGCATGTGACCATTCCTGTTCCATCTTATGTTAAGCAAATGTCTCTTGTAATTATGTTTTTATTCCTATTAGGCTACAACAAACATTTGACGAATGAAGCAGAAGGTCTTTCTATCA
>JABWIB010000265.1:77831-91103 GCA_016617825.1 Platyplectrum ornatum
GGAGGGCGGCCGGGACCTCTCCGCCGCCCTCCGTGGTGGTTTTTGAAGCGCCGTGACGTCATCACGTCGCGGCGCAACGTGACGTGATGACGTCACGTTGTTTTAAAGGGGCCGCGGCGCTAGGTCTGCCTAGGGCGCCTGCAGACCTAGCGCCGGCCCTGCATGCCAGAACTCGCTTAGACGCCAGTACTATTAATGGTCTACTGTCATATTATAATAAAAAAAACTTTGGGGTAAATTTACTAAGCAGTGAGATTGCAGTGAGATTGGAAAGTGGGGATGTTGCCCATAGCAACCAATTGGATTCGAGTTAACATTCTCCATTGTGTAAAATGAAACTGTGAGCTTGAATCTGATTGGTTGCTATGGGCAACATCCCCACTTTCCAATCTCACTGCAAACTCACTGCTTAGTAAATATACCCCTTTATAATAATACCAGTCAGTAAAAATAGTATTTTTATTTGGTTTCATAAAGATACTAAATTCATATAAACAATGTATTTTTACACAATTATCTATTCAGTAATATGTACAATGACATGATGTATTTTACAGGGCTCTGTTCTAAGGGATGGACTGCTTTTAAAAACAGCTGCTATAAGTTAAGTTTGGAGAGCAAATCATGGGATAGTGCTGAACGCAGCTGTCAGTCACTGCGCACTGGAGCGCATCTTGTAAATGTTCACACCAACGAAGAACATTTATTTCTGTCATCTTTTCTACATATGAAAAATGAAATTATATTGCTGTGGAGTGGCCTTTCTGATCAGATGGTGGGTGCAATTTATTTAATTGTTCATATAAAAAAAATTTGATTTTCACGGTGTGTTAGATAACTGTATTTATATTTTGATTCTTATGGCTTAACATATATTTGCACAGCATTACAGTATGTGCAGAGTCTATTTCATAAAATATTCAGTTCAAGCTCCAAACACTATATATCAAACGCTCAGAGGACCAGATCCAAACTTACATACTATTAAACATATGAGCGTAAAGTTACTAGTGGGCAAAACCATGTTGAATTGGCGGGGAGGTAAATTTCATTAATTGCAATCAGTATTACAGGTGAGAGCTGATGTTTCCTAGCACAAGTCTAATAACAGTGTAAAAGTAACACTGGTCAGTATCTGTGTGCAACATGCAACAATAAAGTATTCTCCCTGCATGCAATTCAACATGGTTTTACCCACTTGTAACATTATGCTTGTAAATGTAATAATCTGGTGCTATATAAAAACATGTTACCAAATAAACAATAAATAGTACATATGTCTGTCCTGAGTGCAGAAACATAGCAAGACATTTTAATGACAAACAAAATAGATAGGAGTCCTGATTACTGAACTACAATGCAAATGAATGTTGTGCTACCCTTTAGCTTGCAGGATTACTGCAAACCGTTCTTTAAGGCCCTACTTATGGTAACATAATTTATTAATATAATTGCACAATGTTCCCTCATGAAATATTATAGACAGCTCTCAACTAATTGGTGTTCATTAATATATCTCAACTTTTTTTTATACAAACTAGAATATTTAAACATTTAACTCCAATAAAAATAAATAAAAAATCAGTTACCATAAACTTTTTCATTTTAATAACATCATCTGTATGGATGTATAAGTGGCTGAATATAAAAAATATATGTAAATATTTCGAATTAGAATAAGACACATGCATAATGTGTGTAAAATCACATTATGGAGGTACATCTAACATCCACATTTTTACATTATTAACATAACATATTTTTTTATCCCTCTTAGGTCTTTTCACGCTTAGTTTTTATTCCTTTAGATTGAATATAATATCAATACTTGTTATTATTGCCGCTCCTCTCACTCATACAGTTACATTAGGTAGACCCTTTGTAATAACTTATAATAAAGGTTTTTTGTCTCCTATATTGTGATTTTTACTTTTTTTTTAACAGGTTGAAGGGGAATTATTGTGGACAGATGGATCTCCTTACAATCTAGACACATTTGAAGTGCCACTATTGTCTACCTACTTGCCTCACAATGAGACGGATTGTTATGTTTTGCAGCAAAATGCAACAGGTCCCAATTATTTTTATGCTGGATTTTTTTGTCACCAGCATTTACCATATCTTTGTGAATATGAGTGTAAGTACTCTTACTTAAATTTAAGATATGTACAATACAGGCATGCTCAAGCAAGTGCATCTGTCCTAAGCAGAACACAGATTAGGGCCTAAATTTACTAAACAGGGAGGTTGTAGGGGAATTGAAAAGTGGGGATGTTGCCTGTAGCAACCAATCAGATTCGAGCTCACATTCTCCAGTATGTAAAATTAAATTGAGAGTTTGAATCTAATTGGTTGCTACGGGCAACTTCCCCACTTTTAAATTTTCCTGCGAACTCCACGTTTAGGGAATTTAGGCATCAGTATAAAAAGTATAAGTGTTTTCATAACATATCTTTATTAAATATTTAAGATATTTATTTCTAACATTTATGTACATTTGCATTAAGATGCTCACAAGTATGGTACATTCCTATACTGTTCCTGCACAGGTATCCGGTGGTAGCATTGGACCAGCATTGGTAGCATTGGCACATTTGACTTACTCACAACTTTCTCAAGAGTGGGTAACACCATGTTGAATTGCAGGGGAGTTAAATTTCATTAGTTGCAGTATTTGAGTTGAGAGCCCAGGTCTAATAACAGTGTAACAGTAACACTGGTCAGTATCTGTGTGCAAAATGCAAAAAAATTAAGTATTTTCCCTGCATGCAAACACGAACATTCATTTTAACCCCAGGGCACACCACACATGCTTATTTTGGAGACATAGGGGCCGATTCAATCCCCATTCGCGCGAAGTAGAATAGCGTAAGGCAGAAAATCTCGCATTTTTTTGTTCGCACCTCTATGAGGTTTCATTCCCGTAATAGACGGGAAAAAGCGCACTTCACGTTTTTTCCCGTCTTCGCGCGGGATTGAATCGGCCCCATAGAAAATGAATTCTATGTCTTCATTATGTGTGACTGTTATACAGTTGCTTAGACAATACTCAGGAATAACTGTTAATCCTCATCATAACAAACAAATTGTCATTTCATTCAGTTGTATGTGTTTACTTTTGTAGTACCAACCGCACCAGAAAACTTCACATATTTATTGGAGGAAGCTACAGAAAGTGAAGTACTATTTAGGTGGAGTCCTATTCCAGACCTGTCTCTGGCAGGGTATTACCCCTTCATTAATTACTATTCAAATGTCACAGATGAGAGGTTTGAAGAAGAAGTGAAACCAGATTCTTTGAACAAATCTATTCAGAATCTGAAACCTGGACACAAATATTATTTTGTTTTATGCGTGAAAGATGAGGAAGGTTCACAGATTAACTTAAGCCCTGTTATATCATATCAGTCAAGTAAGTACATTAAAATACGTCATTGTTCATCTGTGATGTGGACTATTATAAAAGCAATACACTGATTAATCATGAAATGATGTATGTATGTCTGTGATTTAAATAAATAACACCTTTCGTAATACTGTATTGGCATGCTTTGGATTGGGGCATAAATGATGTAGCTAGGATATAGACTTATGGGACCGGATCCAGAGTATTAAGCAGCTGCATGTTCTATCTAGGAACACTCCTCTCTGGATAGGATGCACAAAGAGGGAAGCCTTTAGGTTCAGAGATTACGGGGCTAATCTGTAGTTTGGCAAAATAGGTGCAAGTGTAGACTTGGGCAACACCGAATCCTTTCCTTGCAGATTAAACTGTAATAAACTGTAAGATTAGCTCAACTCTAATTTACAAATGAAACATATGCAGTTTGTAAGGTCTATGTGCAAAAATGTTTTCCATTCCAACAGAATGGAAGATATTATGCTCACATAGCAACATGGATTTCTCATGACTATAGTTGCACATAGTCATAATTTGTTTAGCGATAGGGAGATGGCAATACATTTCGGTGGAAATGGAATAAATGCATAGATTGGGAATGGAATGCTTGCATTTCTTCAGGGTCATTAATCACATTTCATGTTATTTTTGTGCTTCACTGTCTTCCACTTCCAGGACCTCTGAATCCTCGCAATCTGAGCACTATTAAAATGTCCTCCACAAGCATACTTCTAAAGTGGGATGTGCCAACAGGCCCATTTAGTTATGATTTTTGTGGCTATCAGCTGACATTAATGGACTTGGAAGCAGATACGTATTTGACATTTTACGAGGAGTATAACAAAACGTCAACGATACTTGAAAATCTGAGACCATATCATAAGTACGCTGTTTTCATCCAGACTATAGGTTATATGGGTAAACTAAGTACAGTGAATATGAGCTTACTATTCATTACAGGTATAATATTTATATATAAATATATATACATTTTGATGGCATTGAAGTTTTTAGTCATGCTAACATAGTAACCAATTATATTGCTATTAGCAGCATCTCAGCTTTCATTTTTAGAAGTTTCATTTACATATAATGACTTTTTATTTAACAACTCTACTATGTTTTATCCATAATGGAAATCATTACATTATAAAACTGCAGGACCAGGACCTCTTTGATGCCAGACCTTCTGTGTTGTTTACACATAAGAAACTTTATACGACGTGTATTCTCTTTTTACAATTTGTTACATTGATTGGTCATGTAAATGTGTAAAATGACTATTTATGAGCAGCCTATATATAGCAACAGGTTAATTTTGGATTGGTGCAATGTAAAAAAATCATTGGGTTGTAAACTTGCCATTTTCTTGTATTCTTGTACACTATGAATATGATTATTAACTGCTGTTATTTGCTTTCCAGAGGTTAGTCCACTAAGAAGTGTCATCATTCAGCCAAGTGATGTACATGAAGACAGTGTTGTCCTCCACTGGGAACAGCCTCCTGAAATCCATCAGGTCTACATTGAAGTTAAATCTGTTATGGATGATTCAGGAACTGCTTCGTACTTTGTAAATGACACCAAAAGTTTTCTTATTGGATCATTAGTGCCTGGAATGACTTATGAAATAGGAGTCTCTGCTGTGATTAATGGAAATAAAAGTGAAATGAAAATCGTACAGCAAACTTTACGTAAGCACTTTTAGGAGAGTGAGTTCGCTCCAATCTTACTGCTTAATGGTGATATCTTATTTTAAGCAAGTGGCAAGGTAAACAGGTAGAAAGGTGCATGTCTGAAGGCGTATACAACAATATCTGGGTTTATTGAAGCTATTAGTGTATTGAAGGACATTAACTTGAATTTATGACCTTATACTAATAACAGATCATGTTAGAAAACTTACATTCCACTTAATAATTGTTTTTTTAACGTTATGTTAAACTTTTATAGGTCCTAAACCAATACCTCTGGGGGTCCCGTTTCAACAGAACACACATAGTGTAACCTTGTTTCTTCAGATGCCAGAGGAAGGAATATTTGAAGGAATTTTCATAACAAGTACAAACGATAACAGAACCGTGTATTTTTCAAGTGTAACTCATGGCAAATATGTTATTGACCAACTTATTCCAGGCACAGATTATGTGTTCACTGTGCACACTAGAAGCGAGGACATGCTAAGCATTCCATATGAAATGTCTGTCAAAACATGTAAGTAAAACGTAGTATTTTTCAATAACACATTCCAAGCTTCTTCAGTTAATGTAAAGCACAGTTCTACGAAAGATGCTGTATCCCTTCTAATCTATTCTGTTCAATTACTGTTAAAGGAAGTAAATTCTAATAAAGTAAATCATGTAAAATATCTATGTATAATGATGTGCAATATCCGAAAATAACAAACTAAATACATTCAGCAAGTACTAGATTTCATGGACGGTACGTGAAAGTGCGTATGAGTCTGTCTGCGCTTTCTGTGCCACCATAGATTAAGACAAATGTCATTATCAGAAAATCAGATCTGATAATATCTAATAGCAAATAATTATTGATATTGATGTTTTGGGGTTTTCTTGTGGGTGTGATTAGTCTCCCATTCTTTGGAAACTACTATTCTAAACTACTACTAAAAAATCAATAAAAAATGTATATTAATTTATGTCCAGGAAGAGAAACACTAATCTGTAACAGTGTCTGTACCAGTGTTGGTGTATATGGGTGCATTCTTTCGCTGATTTCATTGAAAAACTAAAAATTCCCATTGACTTCTATTAATCTCTATGTTTCCATACCGTCACTTCTAAATGTCCATACCACCACTTCTACATCTCCACTTCAACCACTGATCTGTACCTCAATCAATGTCAATGTCATCAATGTCATCTATAAGTAGGCAATAAGCACATAGGGGGTAAAGTAAAGTTGCCCTTAACACCTTTTTTAAGATGTAAGTGTAGACTGACCAAAACCATGTAGTAATATGAGAGGTGGAAATGCACTATAATTTTTTTTGCATGCAAAGGAAACACTTTGCTTTTGCACAAAGAATGCATACTGCATTTATGTTTCATTTGCAAATCAGAGTTAATACACCCAACTTCATCTCTCAACTCTAAATCTGTCTAATACCCATTTTCCACTGAAAAATTTTATGCACATAGACACAGGTTTATTTTGGTGTCAAGTGACCCTGTTTTTTTCCCAGGACCATTGCAGGGTTTTTATTGGGATTTTTCCCAGATCGCTGCAGTGGAAAAGGGGTTTCCCTTTAAAACATAGTAGGTAACAATACTCTTCTCCATCCAATGGAAATGGTGTCAACCCTGGAAAAAAATAGGTTCACACTGCACTGTAAAAGGGGTTTTTTGACCTGGAAAAATGCAGGGTAAAAACCTGGGTTTTTGGTGGAAAGGAGGTATAATTCTCCCCTGAAGCTCAATATTTGGTTTTGTTGAGGTCTGAACATGCACCTGTTTTGCCCTTACTCTCAAACTCTGGATCAGCCCTATGGACTGAAAATTCATGAATATAGTTCCATTTATTTTATAAGAATGGATACTCTTACTGGTTTCCTTTACCCTAGGTTTGGCAAGTCCCTCTAATGTACGTGAAGGTGATGTTACGGAAACTTCTATACAAGTCATTTGGGACAAAGCAGAAGGAAATTTTCATCAGTATGAAATTATTTGCAAAAACTGTTCAGAGAAAGCTGTTGTAAGTGATATGGCCATTATGGATTAGGACTCATACAAAATAATCCAATTTATAATTGACAAAAATATTGTACCATGTTTTAAATGTAAAAAGAACACAATCCAGTGTCATGTAAGATCAATAATACTTGTTTAGTTTTCACATTTAGAGATGGATAATAGATGAAATATCTAATGACTCTTGAGAAAGCTATGTATAGTTGTATATGAGATCCAAACAAAGGTGGAAAAATCCTGCACTAAACAATCACTGACTGTAAATATGGCTGCAGTTGAATATCAAATTTGTGTATCAGTTTTTAATTGCATGCCTTTATATTTTATTTACATGTCCATTGTATTTTAGGTGCGCTCATTTAAACAGTGACAAGGAAATACAATTATTCATTCAATTTATTGGTAATAAAAATATTGCCAGTTTTGTCCCTGTAATACAAAATTATATATGCTATTTTGTGATCAAATCCAGGTCTGATTGCTTACTAGAGTATATAATATAATAATGAATTTCTCCTTTTTAATGAAAACTGATAATGTAAAAGAGAAAAAAGTCAATGCTATTTGTGTAATTATTAATAAATCAGCAGATTTACAAAGATTCATTTAAACAAGCAATAATTGAAAAACAGTGTACATTACATACTAATACAATAAAGGTGACTCTTGTAAACATCCTTTGTAATTGAAAACTATTTTATTGTGTTTTCAGTTACAAAAGATATTTGACAAGCACTGCCTGGTACCTGGGTGATGGATCCAACTCTGGTTCAAATACATTTGAAGTTATTATTTGCCCTCACTTGTCTTCATAATGTAATAATATCCCAGTGTTTTTTTTTTTTTTATTTAACACTCATCATTTTTAATTATTTTTCCTATTGCCTCCTTCAGGTTCAAAAAGTCACTCAAGAAAATGCTGTGTTCACACAGTTAACTCCTGGCACAATTTATACTTTTTCTCTCTGTACTGAGAAAAAATCATTTAGGGACAGTGTTCCTATTTCAGTAGAAATTCAAACAAGTAAGTGTTTCTCATGATTATATGTCTATTATTTTTAAGTATTATTATTATTATTATTTTAACCAAAACAAATCTACTTCCCATGTAAAATATTCTCTGGTCAAAATGATCGAAAACCCTATTATCTAATAGGATGTCAATGCTTTTGGAGAGCGGTGGTGCAAACGCTTAGGGGTGTAGAATTGGAATAGAGAGGTATAAAATAACTCATTTTAAAACATAAAAGAACACTTTTAGGTGGTATTTCACCTTAGCAGAGTTTGTGTTTTAATATGCTATTACATTATTTTTATTTTATTATTTTCTATCATGGTAATTACACAAATAAAAGGATAATAGAGACAAAACTTAAATAAAATTAAAAATGTTTAACACAATTTACAGATATTTTACTTATAGATGACACAAGGGTATAATCACAACAGCCACCTAGGCTATTGTATCCTGATTTATTTTTCTTGTTTACTTCACTTATTACTTGCAAGGGCCTAAATTTACTAAGCAGGGAGATTGAAGAGTGGGCATGTTGCCCATAGCAACCAATCAGATTCAAGCTCTCAGTTTCATTTTACATACTGTTGAATGTGAGATACAACTGTTGCTATGGGCAACAGCTCCACTTTTTAATCTCCCTGCTTAGTAAATTTAGGCCATGGTAACTGCCACCACCAAGGTTTTTTCACACTGCTCCTGGAGTCATTCGGTTCTCCCAACACAATTACACTTTACCAGAATTATCATACACCCAATATGATCTTTCCTGTAACCCAGGGCTCGAAGTGGGACGGTATATGCCGGTATGGCATACCGGCACTTCTCCCGCGAAGCCACGCCCCCTTTCCTAAGCTCCCCCCCCCTCAGCACTGGAGGGGGGAATGTTAGTTGAAAATAAACTGCGGGTCCGGAGGCGGTGGGGCTTATGTAAGGGGCGGGGCTTAGCGCCATACCGGCACTATAGAATCCCCACTTCGAGCCCTGCTGTAACCACTATGGCTGTATAATGTTTGTAACCAAGCTATTTGGCATTTGAGTCCACAATAACACAGAGACTGGAACTTATTAATTAATATTTAATGTAACAAATAATCACAGTGCTCAAGTACAAAAAAAGATAAAAAAGAATCACAAAATGCTAAACAGTTTCCTATAAAATAAACTAGATAAAATACAGAAATTTACACTTCAGCTCCTGGCATGGGTCTAGCAGAATATTAAAGATCACCCCCTTCCTAACAAAGATCCCAGGAATGACATCTTTACTCAGTCTGACAGTCCCACATACCAACACTACACCATTTCCCCACGGAAGCACTCAGCCCCACCCTTGATGTGGACTGTTTGATTCCGGCAGTGGTTATCAAGCACATACCATATATACTCGAGTATAAGTTGACCCAAATATAAGCCAAGGCACCAGTGTCAGGACTACCGCCATAGCAGCCATAGCGGCAGATTTTAAGTTTGTACATATATTTCAACAATTTAATCACTGCTTTAAGATCATAACATGTAATATAAATGTAAACTGACTAGGTGAAGGAATCGTGCATGCCTGGTTTCCCTACTATAGTGCCAGACCCTCCAACATGACCCATTCCACCAGGTACATAATACTCCACTCCTGGGCTTTCAGCTGTCACTCACCTGGTTATAAAGAACTAACTGATGTCTGAGTAATTAAACAATGGTGGTTACCATAGTAACTGATTGCTGGAAGTTCCAAAACAGAGTATTTTGTACCTAATGGAATGGGTCATGTTGGAGGGTCTGTAGTGCTAATATTGTAATATTGTAATATTATAAACAGAACTTTACTCATTACTTCCATTCATTGTTATGGGGCTCATATTTAGCCAAATCACTTGGTATTGTAAAATAAGGAAGTGGTGCTAAACTCAGAGTAAAAGAGGATTAAAATAGACCTGACTGTATTTCTTTTTCTTTAACAAGATCCCAGTTCTGTGGCATATATAAATTACACAACAGATTCGGAGTCTATAAGCGTCACTTGGCAACCAAGGTTTACTGCACCTGATGGATATATCATTGCCTTAACTTCTGATGGCATTCACAGAGAATATGTCATATCATCAAGGAAAAGGTATGTTTCATTTATATGTAATTTTGTTTATAAATTATGTATGAAAACATGCTGTGTGGGGAAAGTACTGGATCTCTTTATACTCTGTATGGTACATAGGGATCAAACTTGAATCTGAATAGAATTTAGCATAATTATGGTGCTACAATTCAAGTTAAATTTCTGAAAAGAATTGTGAGGTGAAGAGCTGCTTGTGGGGTCACCTCTCTCGAAGACAGTATGGGTGTTCCTGTGGAGGTCTCCTCAGTTAGAGGTTGTATATATGGAGCAGAGGGGCATGTCAGTTTGTACTTCCCCACGATGCAGAAGGATCGTTTCAGACAAGCTGTGGTCATGTGAAATGATTCTTATTTTTGACCAACAATGTCACAATGTCTTCAGAAAACTTAATTGTGTATTGAACACACAATCCTCAGAGCAATGATTTTCATTGAAGTTTAAGTATAGAGCTACCTGGTGGATAAGTATGTAATGACAGCCTATTACTGCAGCAAAGGATTTTGGGATTTTTCATAATCAGAGTTTGTGCAACCTGTAGATCGTTTGATGAAATCTTTTGGCCTGATCGTCTGATTTTCTGAAAAAAAACAAAAAAAAACCCCACTATCATGCTGATATGTACCACAAGCATAAGTCATATACTCTGATGTTGTGTGAGAAAATCAGCTGTTGTAATAAAACTGTAGTGGATGCTATGCATTGCTACAAGGGCCCTGCTAAAATCCAGACTACAGAATTATATATTGGATTGGAACATGCATTCTAACATTTTAGAATCAATTGTAGAAATTAATATTTACTAATCTTATATTTATTCTTGGCTCATTTAACCCATGGTACAGAATTTTTGCATTTCTTTTTTTTTTCAACTTTTTTTCAACAACTTTTCTATTGGAGCAAATTGAACATATACAAAGTTAACATATACAAAAGTGCATACAAGAGTATATAAGTACATAAGCTTTACAGTGTCTGGGTCAGGACAAACCGTTAAGCAGAGCACGGGGTCCCGGAACAATCAGGTGCAAGATATTCACTCGGCGTGTCTCACCTACAAAAATGTAGTATCTACTGTTACATCAGGGACATGGGGAATAGGAGAGAAACCTTTCAGTGTCTGCGTCTCGTACCAGTCAGTGGCGCGGAAACATTGGTGGATTAGGAGTTGTAGTGAAGGGGTAAGCGACTGAATAAATTTGCCCCAGGTGGAGAATAATCCTTTCGTGTTGGGAGGGTTTGCCAGGAGCCCGTCCAGCTCATTGGACCAATCAGACATTGAAAAGTGTTTTGTCACGGCATTAGCATAGTGCAATGCCTGGTGGAGGGCGAATGAGTGTGAAGGGGGTAAAGAGTAAGTGTCAAGTAGCGAAGGCATGGATCGTAAAGATTGCGTGTGTGGAATGGTTAAATCTTTAATATTGTTGAGCCTACGTGCGGCCCATCCGGTAAACGGATACAATGCCTTTCCGTCTTGGAATGAGGGGTTTCGTAGTAGTGGAAGGAAGAGGGATTGTTGAGTCTGTAGGCCGTGTTTTTTACGAACTGCCTTCCACGTCGACCAGGCAGACATCAGCAATGGATTGTCTAGAACCTCTCGTGGTATAGTCGCCCTGCCACAGTGTAATAGACAAGTGAGAGATATAGTTGGTGTGAAGGACTGTTCAAGGTCGATGTTGGCGTAAAAGGAGGTGTCATGCAACCAGTCTCTAATGTAGCGGAGTTGGCTGGCGTAACTATATAGTTTGAGGTCTGGAATATTGATGCCTCCATTGGTTGGCGATTGTCGGAGTTTAGGTAGGGCTATACGAGGTCGTTTGCCATTCCACAGAAATTTCCGTAGGGCGCGATTGAGGAATAGCTCATCCGTTCTCGTCAGAAGGATCGGGAGCATTTGTAGGGGATAGAGGATTTTAGGGAAGAGTATGATTTTGAATAAATTGTTGCGCCCTGAATAAGTGAGGGGGAGAGATTTCCACCGTTCTAGAGTTTTATATATTTCTGTCAAGATGTGTGAAATATTATTCGTGTATAAGGCCTGTTGATCCTTGGAAAGTCGTAACCCCAAATACGTAATATGGTGGGAGGCCCATCCTATGTGAAATTTATTATGCCAGGGAGTTCGGGTGTTGGTGCCCAACCACAATGCAGTTGATTTAGTTTGATAGATTGTAAAGCCGGAGATCGGGCCGAATGTTGTTATTATTTCCAAGGGAGCTGGGAGGGAATAAAAGGAGTCTGATAGGTGCAAGAGGAGGTCGTCAGCAAACGCCGTAAATTTTACTGTGCATGACCCATGCCTGATGCCTTGTACAGACGAGGCATTTTGTATCAAGCGCAGTAGCGGGTCTAAAGCTAGATTGAAGAATAAGGGGGAGAGCGGGCATCCTTGGCGCGTACCCCTGGATAGGTGAACTTGTGGGCCCTTTCGGCCATTGATAAGTAGGGTAGTAGAGGGGGAGACATAAAGAGTTCAAAGAGTTTGAGAAAAGAGAGGCCAAAGTTCCGGTAGCGGAATATGCCCCGGAGGTGTTCCCAGGAGACCTGGTCGAAGGCCTTCTCCGCATCTAGGCCCAATAGCATGTTTGAGCGAGATCCGGACGAGGTCTGCGCTGAGGTGACCAGGGCTGCTACGGCTGCCCTGACCGCCGTCACTGAATTCCTGCCATGGACAAAGCCCAGTTGGTGGGGTGTCAGGAGTGTGGGAAGAAGTGTTTGCAATCTAGTTGCCATGATCTTGGCCAGTAGTTTGAAGTCCTGATTCAGTAGGGAAATTGGACGCTATGATGTTACTTGGTCCGCAGGTTTGTTTGGCTTGAGTAAGAGGATCGTATGTGCCTGGTTAAAGGAGGGGTAGGAAGGGCTGTCGTGGAGGATAAGATTAAACAGTTTGGTAAGAAATGGGACTAATGCTGGCTTTAGTATCTTGTAGAATTCGGCTGAGTAACCGTCCGGCCCAGGGGATTTAGAGTTATGGAGTGAAGATATGGCTCTAGATATTCCCAGGTCTGTTATGGGGGCAGTAAGAGAGTGCTGT
>JABWIB010000265.1:93693-105375 GCA_016617825.1 Platyplectrum ornatum
GTCACTTACTGAATACTATACATCACCAGTCATTGACGATTTCAGATCACTGACGATATGAAATCTCAGCAAAAATCGTCAGTTAGTGAATTCCCCCCAAGGTCCATTACTACTGTAGTACACATTGTTGTCACTTAGGGGCCCGATCCAGAGCTCTGCAAAACACTACACTATGAAATTCTATTAAGATTCTGTATCCTGCAGATCCAGTGCTCCATAATGGAACACTTTCTGTTGGTGAGGTGTGCAGGATGTGACATTCAAGTACACAAGGTGGGAGGGGGAAGGTACAGTAATCGTACAGGCAATGCTAAATTATGCACGTCCTCCTTTTACATGCAATCAATGTGAATATTTTAAGGCAGGATCATGCTATTAAAACTTCCTTGTATGCAAGGAGAGTGGCCTCCCTTAGCAGGCACGAGAGGAGATTGGATACGGCAAAATTCCGGAATTGGATGGCCACTGTCACTGCAATCGGTGCACAGCAGTATCGGAGGTCTGGATCAGTCCATAGTTACATCTTCACTATTTCTATTTTGCAAAGTTTCCTTGCATAAAAGGTTTCATTATAAAAATAAAATGCTACACTTTTATACGCGGTTTCAAGAAATCAACATTGACATTGTTGACATATTTTATATACAGTGCTTTCAACGTGCTTGCCAATCTTCTAAACACAGAATGTTTGATCCATTTTTAATGAGTACGACATCTGTATGTCAGTTGCTTAGCAAGCACTACTGACTCAGCCAAGATCATTTTACTAATCATCTAATATTTATTAATCTACCCCATCTAAATTACCACCCTTCTGTGGCCTATTTCCAAATAAAAAGCTTAATGATTTTAACATTGGTTCCTCCTCCCATACTGAAATGTTCAAGGCATGCACAGTTTCCCCTAACTGAGGATATGGGGAGACCCTGCTGTGTGGCTATCACTGTTTCATCATTATACAAAATATTTGATATCCTAATTGAAAACAAAATTTGTGTATATGAAATTTAAATATTTACTAAATTTACTTTGCACCAGAGGACTAGAAGTGACACGTACCAAAATAAATCTGAATTGAAAGTAAAAGACTATCGTATTAGTATAGGTGAAGAAAATATATTAGACAGTTCAAATTCATACTGTTATTCAACCAATCTAAAAAGCAATTTTTCAATTGCTTATTATTATTCTTCTATAAGAACATTTGAGCATTTTATGTTATTATTTTATATGTATAACTATGCACCTATTTAACAGTGGTGCACCGGACTGAGATGGTGCATACAGAGGCAACACAGTGGAAATGACAACAGATAGGACATTGAACAGTAAAGCTGGGTCATGCTCACCTCTGATCCAATAGTAGTGCATGCATTGGAAGGAGACTAAAGGAAAGAGACAGATATATGTGATGTGAGTCACTGTGGCGTGTTCCTGTGATTTGCTGTGATAAGGTGGTACATAAATATGGAATGAGAGTGTACTTTACAAGGGTTATTCAGCATTGAGCAGTACACCAGAGTATCTACAATTGCTACCTGTGGATCTGTTGTGATATAAATACTTATATTTTCTTTTAATGTTTAAACGGTAGTATTCAAGTACAAAATTAAAACAAGCAAACAAATTACTTACAGATTTGCCTAATTACATCTTTTACATATTTTCACAGACCCACATTCCCCCTCTTGTATATACACATATTTTCTATATATTCATGCCAATACATGGCCACTACACACACACACACATACACATATTTATTTATTGTAGTGACGTTAAGATCTATTTTGTACATATAATATTCAGTCCTCATCATATTTTCATATATATACATATATATATATATATATATATATATATATATATATATATATTTTACTAATTAATAGAGCAAATAAAAAAAATAAGATGGCAAAGCACATATGGTACGCAGAAAATAATGTGCGTAATTATAATGAGGATTCCCAGAACAGTTCGAAAACTAAAATAATGGATGGTTCATTGATAGTAACTCCCATGATATGTGGCCCTTGGAATGACTTAATTTATCAATTTGTTATGTCTGACGTCTAAGCCCATGTTCTTTCCCACCCACTGAAAGATGCACTATACACGCTACATGAATCATCTGCCACATAAAACATTTCACATTTTCAATCATTTGAAGTGAAAAATCACTTTTCTTTTAATTCTTAGGATACCTTACAGGAATAAGTAGTATAATTTATGTTGAACATGCGTTCTAACTAATGATTGCTTGATGGCTCCTTCATTATTTCCTTCAAGAGATGCTGTAAGCACATTAATAATATTAATACCACTGAAATTCTTTCAGGTTCATTTTGCATTACCGTGCGTGACCTCTACAAATCTGATGAGAAGTTAGTGTACTAGCTTAACTTTAAGTTTGGTCTATCAGTCCAAGTTGATTATTTTCATTTGCTCAAATGAGTATATAAAATAATCGCAATTGGTTTTTGCACAGTAATAGTTTAAGGGCCTAGTAATGTATTTTTGGATCAGTACAGGGGCCTGATTCAGGGATCCTGGAGGCCGCAGCATGTAAAAGCGCAGCTCTTAATAGAGCGCAGGGAGGGGGGCATGCCTTATGCCCCACATCCCTGCGCTATGCTAAAAGGCGCAGAGATGATGTATCTGCTATCATGAAAGCCGGCAGTGACTGCCGGCTTTTATGAATGAAAGAAATTTATTATAAAAAAGAATGTATTTATTTTAATCATATTTTTTTATTTTTTTTTTTTTTATAATTAATGAGACTAAGCCCTGCTAAAAGCACATATGGAACTAAGAATTCCATATTCCGTATTTCTCATTTCCATATGCCGCAAGAGCACAGAGCCTGGCTGTTGGAGACACAGGGCTGAATCAGCCCCCAGATGTGGATCCTTACCACATGTATATATCTCAAACACATGTATGTATTTTTTTATTGTATGTATGTATGTATGAATGTATGTATGTATGTATGTATGAGGGAACTGTACATAAATTGGTTAGATTTACAACAGTATGGAGTCAATTAAGGGTAGATGCATGGCAGTAAGACCTGTAGGGGTTAGCAGGACTTTAGAGGTAGAGCTGCAACAGAACACTAGGGGGCTGATTAGGTCCTGCACTCTCGTGCCCCTTTTCTCATTTACATATGCGCTTTTAGCAGGGCTAAGCCTTGCAGATCGGCGAAACTGGGTTGAATCAGCCCCCTAGTGTTCTGTTGCACCATGTCTGGACATGGTGCAGGCGTAGCGCAGATGCACAGAGGCAGGTAATGTCCTATGGACAATTACCTGCCTCATTAAGTGTAAAAAAAAAGTTTTTTTTTTAAAATATTAAAAATATTACTTTATTTAATAAAATGCTTGTGTTTATTTTTTATTTTATTTAACAAAATGTTTTTTTTTAAATAAAATTGGAGTTGTGTGTTAATATTGGAGTTTTTACTAATTGATTTTGCATACATTTCTTTGAGGGGTATATCCGGACATATGAGGAACGGAGAACAATAATAAGTGCTGCAACAGATTGGACTATGGAGGATTTTGAAATAGATACAATTTATTGATGACTTTTATTGAGGACTTTTTTCTGAGGTTATTTGTACTTATTTAAGAAGATTCTATCCCTGCGCCTTGTCTATATATATATATATATATATATATATATATATATATATATACATAAAATGTAATATTTATCTCATGGGAGAACATTAATATAAACTAACCTTTACAGAATAATGCCATAGTCATCTATGAATATTGGTTATCTTCCTATTATCTATCTATCTATCTATCTATCTATCTATCTATCTATCTATCTATCACTACCATACTGTGCAATTCTATACCTTTAGCACTAAAATCTCCACCACAGACTATTGTCATTTTGTTTCAGAAGCCAGTTATTTTGTGGCATAGCTAATCAGACAGGAGAGTTTACATTTAATAGGGCATATGGTATACAAAGCAGAGGGTCAAAGGTGCAGCTGGGATTTTTTCTTGCAAGGAGGTTTGTTTTCTTAACCCAAGCTAGTGACCAGATAACTGAGAGGACTTTTTATATGAGTCAGCATTCAATGAGCTATTCTGATTAACTGCAGAGAAATATGTTCCTTCTGATTTATTATCCCCACATTCTGTATTAATATCCAGCAGTACCAATCACTTCTACATACAAGTTATAGAATAATAGGCAAGAACTGATATAATTCGAGATAATGGTCCATAAGGTTTAACCTTTAATCGTTAACAACCTTTAAAGTCTTAAGAACCACATCATTGTTACTGATATTTACCCATGTGAATTTACAGTATAAAAAATTAGAAATGATGGAATTTAATCTGTATGCTTTAAAGCTCAGCACGAATGAGTTTGGACAGACTCTTGAAATATGTACAGGGCACCAATAACGCTGATGGATAAGTACCAAAAGTTTGTTTGATGCTTTTGGCTTTTTCACCCTACAGCTTTTTATCTTTTGCAATAAAACAGTGATGCAAACAGCCTCAAAGGGAAAAGGAATGCACAGTAGCCTGACCCTCATAAACTGAAATAAAATACATTCTGACTCCCTGTGACTTTGTGACTTGTGATTAGAACCCAAATCTGCAGCTATCTGGGCCGTACCTCTGGCTAGACATATATAGTAGAGAATTGTAAAGTCTAGTACAATGGAAATTGTCTACAACCTATCTAGTTTCACGTCAAATGGCCATACACACCTCAAAATTATACAACACATTACATTATCCATTCTTCATAATTGTCCCTAGATCCTTGCCCACATAATATACACAACATAATATACACATATTTACATTAATTTTACCTTTTCTATCTATTGTCTATCTATTGTCATTATTTGACTCTTCTATCCACTCCCTAAAGCATATTGCACATGTAACAGCACTCTCATCCCCTCCTCGTTTTGATTGTACTGCATCATTGAATGTTAATATATGTTTATTGTACAAAAGTTAAAATTTACCCTTCTCCCATACGCTCTTTTAGACTCCTATATCACTCCTGTATTTCACAGCCTACACGTTTCCTCTTAGTAATCTCACCAGTGCTCCTTCCATTTTTTCCTAGTGATTTCACCCCTTTACTCATTGATGGAAGAGAAGTCCTTATTACCAACACCCATCCATGCTCCTGCCCATATCTTCTGCTATTTTCTCCATACTACCTCTGTTTTCTCAATGCTATCCTCTTACAGTACTGAAGTCTCCTCCTTTTGTTCTTCAGGTCCATGATCCAGACCACACACATTTTATGTCTTCACACTTGTTTTCGCTGCCTATATCCGTAATTTATCCATTCTATTTATCTTTACATATGCCTTTCTTCACATCTCTTCCCTTCCCACTCTTTCATAATTCACTTAACTGTTAGTAAGTCAGGAAGTGGGTGACTTTATAGAGGAGAGATGATGTAAAACTGCAAGCATTATTACTTAAGATATATATATATATATTTTTTTTTTAAGATAGTAATATTTTATAATAACAGTGTCGTTGCCCATAGCAACCAATCAGTAAATTTAGGCCTGTGTCTAGTAAATCATTGCACGCGCAATTGTTTTTTTTATTCCGTCTATTACATCTGTTAATCTATTATTATGTAATTGTGCCCATAGTGGGTCTTTAACCCATTCTCGGAAGATAGTCGGCTTGAGATCCTTTCTGAGCAGTTATAAGAGAGCATGATAGTGGGGTAATATTGTAAAGACTTATAGATAAGTAGTGATCAATTTCATTTAGCACTCTAGATATGAAAATATTGTGCCTTGGGAGCAAATTAAACAACTGTCCTGTTATCTAGAAGGTTGACCAATTCAGGGCTCGAAGTGGGGGTGTATATGGGGGTATGTCATACTGGCACTTCTCCCAATGTTGCAATTGAAAAACTACAAATCTCCATTAACTTCTATAATATTCTCTTTTTCCATACCCCCACTTCTAAATGTCCATACCCCCACTTCTATATTTCCACTTCGACCACTGGACCAATTTATAGACTTGTAGACTTGCAAATTCATTGGGTTTTTGTTTTGTTTTCTGTTTGCCAGATAACTTACCAGTCTACCAATAGAAAAGCAGCCTACAAGTTAACAACAACTAGAAATGAAGCTATAGTGAAGAACCTCACTCCTGGAGAAGATTATGTATTTGAAGTCAGAACAATGCAAGGGTTGTATTTTAGTGTCCCCATTGAGATAACAGCTACAACCAGTAAGTATTGGTGTATAATGTTTCTTTTCCTGATGTTGGTCCAGAGAGGGGGGATGAACTCCCCTGTCACTCACCCCTCCTGTGAGGAAAGGCAGGGGCTAGTAAAAACCCTTCATCAATCCCTTCATTTAATCTTCCCGGACTGACCCAGGGAATGTATTTCTAGTGCTCAGAATATTGTCCTGTGCGCTAGGAATTCCTCCCACACACATCTGGAGCTTCTTCCAGGTTGGGGGGTTCTCATGCATGAGTTGGGATACTCTGGTCTAGATGATATAATGACTTGGGGGAACACCGAAGTATCCAAGCCATTAATTTAGCACCTTATCTCATGTACTAAGAACATTGCCAATGACTGAGAGTGATTGGCTGAGAACCCAGTTACATAGACGTGCCATCAATACATCAAATAATGATAATATTTGGGAAGGATCTTGTTAGGTATCAGCTGGTATGAATACTTAGTACAACATTTTAGATTTATTCACTCTTTTGAATTTGTTTTTCCTAGGACCCCCTGGAATATGTGGACTATCAGTTAAGCATACAAATACCACTTCTGCAACTCTGCAATGGGACCCCATCCCAACCAACTTCAGTCATTACAGAATCGTACTTACAAATCAGACATATGCCAGAGAGTTCAATATCTCAAAAACACTCACCCAGTATACAGTAACACATCTAACTCCTGGTGGATTGTATAATGTTACAGTCCAGAGAATAAAAGGAAGTTCTGTGGGCAATTTGAAATCTATACAGCTGGTAGCAGGTTTGTACAATGCCTTTCATTTGTCTATTGTATTGTTTCTATAATATGTGTTTCATTTGCAGTCCTCTTTCCACCACTGAATTGGATGTTGGTTCTGCAAACCTTATTTCTGACTTCACATTTACGGCATTAAACAATCCTATGATTTTAGATATACTAAACTCCATAAAAGGAGAAGTGTAGATGAGATGTCCATAGCAACCAACCAGATTATAGTTGACATTCTCTAGTATGCAATAGGAAAGTGAGAGCTAGAATCTTATGGGTTGCTATGGGCAACATTTACCCTTATCCTTTCCCACAATTTAGTAAACCTTAGGTTCAGAAATCTGTGTATGATATGTAACCAAGTTGTGCTCATTTTACATCTTGCACACATTTGAAATTAGTAGTATGCCATGAATTTAATCTGTACATGAATACAGTATATTATAGTATTTTTTTTTTAGCTCATAGAGTATTATTATTTATCCATGTGCTAGTTTATAAACCAAGATATCATTGGGCAAATATTTACAACAACTCAATAGACAACTAATACTACTACAACCTCTTCCCTCTGTTGCACTATATTTCAATATTTTGAACTATATTAAAATATACAATATATAAGGCACCATTGGGGTCCCTTTTATCTGTTTTGTCCCTCTCTCTGTCCATGGTGCTGATAGCTACAGTATTAATGCCTCTTTTATTAGATTACAGCAATGGAAATACAATGTAGATATAATAGTCGTGATATTGAGTAAGACAGAAAACGTTTTATGGCTAGATACATCAAATTGGCTATCATTATTAACAAAAATCATACTTATGTCACATATATGGATTATTATATCATTTGTTATATGTTAGGAAACGTATTAAAAGTGAATGTCAAAAGTTATATTATTATTTTTAGAAGACAGGACAGAGTAAAGTTGGGAGCCCCTATAAAGTCATACCTGTGCATTGTTTCTGTAGTGTAGGTAGCTTTTCTCTAGGCTCATCAATGAAGTTTTATAGTGAATTCTCATCCTATGAAAACTATCAGGGAAAATAAAATACCCTTTATAGTCCTTAACTACTATTTTTTACTGTCACTGTTTTACTGTTTACTAGATATACAATTTTCTTAGTATTTACAAGGTAAATGAATATTAAGTTATTGTAAATCACTGTAGTAAATAATGTGGGGCTATTAAAATGTCACTGATACTAAGAAAGTTATGTCGAGGCTGTATATCTTAGTTATGTGTTCTTAATTCTTGTTTTTGATATAGAGCCTGAGAGACCTATAGGTCTTACTGCCTTCAATATTTCAACACACTCCTTTTCAGTTTACTGGAGGCAGCCACACGGACAGGTGGAGAGATATCAAGTGGATCTCTTTCCTCAGCATGGCTTTGTTGCTGTCAGAGATCTTGGGGGTGGGGAGTATCAGGTATGGTTTTCATTATAGTACGTGGATGGGCAACTTTTGTTTATACTTGCAGCTCATTGGAATATTCTTTGCAAAGCTGACCAACCAAGCTGGCTTTTTTTTTTTTTTGTTCCACATAGCATGCATACAAAGTGATCTATACTAAATTTGTGAGAGCAAATTTCAACATGGGCAGGTTGTTACCTTAACAACAATTATGATACTTTATTTTTTGAAGTCAACCATGAAACTTCAGTCAGTCACCCAGGAGTTCATGAATAGTTTAACAAAGGAAGGGGAGTGCTATTGAGTAATACAGACTCATTAATTGTGCACTGTGCAGGCAGACCTAGCTTTAAATCATTAATGCAGGCAACATTTCCCCTGTTGCCATAAAAAAAAA
Source organism: Platyplectrum ornatum (assembly GCA_016617825.1). NCBI lineage: Eukaryota > Metazoa > Chordata > Amphibia > Anura > Limnodynastidae > Platyplectrum > Platyplectrum ornatum. The sequence goes on from JABWIB010000265.1 coordinate 102,525, forward strand.
GACATAGGAACAATTCCACTTTCCGAAGAGTGAAATAATGATTACCTTTCTGGCTGCTTTTCTGCTGCTTCTGTGGAGAACTGCAGATGTACAGGTATGCTGTTTTACATTACCTTCTCCAGTCTATGCATGTTCATTGTCATGTTTGTGTATGGAGATAGAACATAGTGGCCAGAAAAGGAAAGTAAACTGCGAATGCCAAGTGAGATTTTCATCTGTTTCTTGGAGAAAACTTTTTTTTTTTTAAAACATGGAAATATTCCCTGCTGCTTTGTGTTACCTACATTCATCCATCACATTGGGAATGCAAGTGAGGAGTTTCCTGCTTCTCTGGAAAGCTGTGATGCCAACATGTGTTAGGTGGAAGTTTTCGGAGTGGTGCTTTGCTGCGCACTGCACTTCATATTTCATGTAATGCATTTCTGTTTGGCATTTCAGGCAGATGTCTCTAGTGTTGCTCCAGGCACCACGTATAGCGTAACTATTTCTTCAGTGTCATCTTCAGCCTTCAGCTCCCCTGACAGCAAGCTGGTGATGACCAATGAAACCAGTAAGTTTATTTTATTGTGTTATCCCTGTGTTGGGGAATTTGGTGGGACATTTGCCTTCTCACGCCTCAGAATACACACACACACACACTGAATTATTAATAAACTGTATTACTTTGCTGTCTGGCACCATATATAGTTAATTTAGTTTATGCACTGAAAATGTTTTTTTTTTTAGCAATCAATATAACAAGTTATCTATCTATTCATATATCTATCTCCTATGTATCTATTTATAAATCTATATCCTATGTATCAAATATATCTATCTATCTATCTATTCATATATCTATCTATCTTCTATCTATCTATCTATCTATCTATCAATCTATCTATCTATCTATCTATCTATCTATCTATCTATTCATATATCTATCTTCTATCTATCTCAAATCTATCTATCTATCTATCTATCTATCTATCTATCTCTATCTATCTATCTATCTATCTATCTATCTTTCTATTTAAGTAATTATAAAACCAGTAAATGCACAGTATATTGCTGTTTTGTGTTTTACAGCAGATTCTGTGAACTGAGATGCAATGTTTTTGCATTGGGGTGTAATTAGCAAAATGAGTCAGTATTGCAGTAACACGTCTAGATCAGACATACAGGGGTATATTTGCTAAGCAGTGAGATTGCAAAGTGGGGATGTTGCCCATAGCAACCAATCAGTTTTATTTTACACACTGGAAAATGTGAACTCAAATCTGATTGGTTGCTATGGGCAACATCCCCTCTTTTCAATCTCACTGCAATCTCACAACTTAGTAAATATACCCCACAATGTTCTCTTATCCTTATTTAGTAAATATACTTACAGTAACGTGCCATTTGTATAGTTCAATTGATTAATGTGCATCTTAACATTATTTTTATATTTTATAACTTGATGCTTGTTACGTTTTGTATCAAGAAAATATACAACATCAAAACCAAAGTTTGCCAACAAATAATAAACCACTTACAGCACTTAATTTAGTGGTTGTCACTTGAAGAGTTCTGTGTGAAAGCAGCACATGCAGCATCTAGTCCTCAGATACACATCATGTACTGGTGTCACTCAAATCTCTTCCTGTTTCCAACTTGGAATTATCAGACCAATCTGGCGCTGATCAGAAGTTATTCTGCATAGTTTCATTGCATTTTTAGCATTCCTGGTAAAGAATGTTTTTCAAGTTCCTGTATTTAACCACCTTTTGTAACACTGTATTATGGAGATACGATGATGTTACTAGTCCTTCTAAATGATACGTTCATTTACCTTATGATTTCTTTTCTCATTGTGGTGAGTATAAACCTAGGTCATTTCAACATTACTCATAGAACATTGGCTTGTGTCTTATAGTTCCAGGACCCCCTGATCACTTAGCTGGCGAAAGAGTGGGCTCTGCTGGAATCTTGCTTTCTTGGTACATACCACGGAATACAAATGGGAAGATTGTAGCATACTATGTAATGTACAGAGAGGTTTGTCCATGGATACAGTCATCTTATACCCAAGTACCAACCACACCTGACAGCTTAGAAGTTCTTTTGACAAGTTTAACCCCTGGAACAACGTATGAAATAAAGGTACACAATGATAGATAATAACACTTTGATTGTAACTTATGCCACACATAAGACTGCATGATATTCTATTCATCACACCAGGCAATCACATTTGTCACAGTGTCATATGTTTCATACATTTCCAACTGGGCCCAAATACAAATGCACATTTCTGGTTAAGACTTTTGTATGGTTATTGCCAATGATTTGGCTATTATTCTTCTTAATTAAGAAGAAATGATTACTGGGCAATAAAAATTAGTTGCAATTAGTAGCAATGTAAGATTATTTGTTGGAAACATATTTTTTCATTTTCTGTTTTCATGTTTTGATTTTTAAAATGTGAAATTGATACATTTATTATATTTTATTAAATCCATCCCAATTTCTCAATGTCAGTTTTGATTCCTTCATTATGCAGTTGGGTAAATAACATTGGTCAGTGTTTTAATTTATTTATGTTACATGTTTATTGTGTTGAGATATGTTTTATCTTTTATCTGCATTTACTCTTATAAATATATTGGGGGAAATTTACTAAGGTCGTGTTTGTTAAACTCGCCTGTGCGAGTTTATCACATTGGCGTGTTTGCATTTCCAAGCATTTACTAAGAGCGAGTTGTAACAAACTCGCCGATTTTAAGTGCGAGTCAAACTCGCGATTTCAAACTCGCCGTGCGTGTTTGTAAAGCATGAAGGATAGGACAAATAGAATTCATCAAACTGCGAGTTGTAAACTCACTTCAAA
>JABWIB010000265.1:120952-134474 GCA_016617825.1 Platyplectrum ornatum
GAATACAATATTCGTCAGTTAGTGAATTCCATTTTTGTATCCATTGTATTGCAAAAATCGTCACCGCGATATCNNATNGACGATCTGTAAACGTCAAACAAAATGACGAAAAAAAACACATTTGTCACTTAGTGAATACACATTTGTAGAATTCGTCAGCAAAATCGTAACCCATTGACCATTTCTAAAAATCGTCAGTTAGTGAATTCCCCCCCAGGAGCGGAGTGACATATGACGCTCATGGAGTTATTAAATACAATGGAGTACCAGCACACATTGAGAAGGGCGGGTTGGTGAGGATATGCAATATTTACATGAATCAATATGGAAACAGCACTTTTCCATGATGAGACATGCTTTTTAATACTTACAGTATGCTGGCAATACACCAGGCATATATCAGGTGTGCTGCAGCCATGCGTGCTCCCGCGCTCGCATATTGTATTGTTAAATCTTGCCTGCTGCATTCAAGATTCAGATAAATCACTCCCGTTTTCATGTACATCGCATGTGCATTTAGCACATGCAATGTATCTCTGCGATGGATCTTACTGGTGTATGGCCAGCATAATAAGTTCGTTTTCATGAGATAATGCCAGAGATAATGCCATTTCAAGTGAATACAAAGTTTATAAACCTACCTATAGTATGTAAAACATTCAACAATAACTAAGGGCATTATTAGGGCCACCTTATTTTTGCCATAAATGCCATAATTGTCTCTGTGAGCAGTGCTATTCACATCTTCACCACATGGTGGCAGTATACACTAACACATAGTATTTTATAAACTCACTAATGTAATTTTCTACAGAATAGATTATAAAGTTTAGTGATTGAAAAAGGTTTATAGTTTGTATAAGTGTTCAAAGTGTAACTTTGTGCTGGTTGTGATACAGATGGTTCATATCTACAAGACATGGAAAATAAAGCTTACAGTTCAGCTACACATTCTTAATCTGTAGAATATAAGGGGCTTTTATGTGGCTGTGGTGTGAAAAATCTCATTTTTACTACTGCATATGTGTAGAACATGTGCTTATTGTTGTAAATGTTACTGTGTTATATTAAGGTATAACAATGTATGGTCATTGTCAAATCCAGAGGCGGCTAGGCTTTGCTGGGCCCCAGGTAATGTTTCCCGGCCGTGGGTAATAATCCCCAACACTTCAATCCCCCACTGCTGTGGGCCATAGCCAATCAGGAGCCCTTGGGGGATTGGAGTGGGGTGGGGTGATTACCCGCAATCATACCTCCCAACTTCTGGGCCGGCGACAGCGGGACAAATAGGCCCCGCCCCCGGTCTGCCCCATTCCGTCTTAGCCCCGCCTCTTTTTACTGCCGCGACCGCGGCAAAAATATACTTTTTAATTGAAAAAAATAGTTTGTCCCCTAATCGGGACAAACTGGGTGGCGGGAGGGACGGCGGGACAGTCCCCCAAAAGCGGGACTGTCCCGCCAGAATCGGGACAGTTGGGAGGTATGCCCGCAATGAGGGGCTCCTGTGGAAATGGCTGGACAGGGCCCCGTAGGGCCGTTTATTGAGTCAAATCCTGCCACTCTTAAATGTCCTCAAAATAAATGATCAAAACATATTATAAATATATTGTACATAAATAAGAAATTTCTGTTCCCACATTTATTATATTTCATGATCCCAAATTTGATGATACTTAACTGAGGTATATCCATCAATTATATGCAAAAAGGACCTAAAGACATCTTATATTTTTACCTTCTTAGGCTACTGTATTAGATCAGAAATGACACGCTTTGGCCTGAATTTATGTCTACACAGAGAATTGAATACCCCATAAATATTGCATTGTGAATGTGTAAAGCACTCACAGGCAACAGATTCCTAGCTTTCTTATTTTCTGAAGAGATAGCAACAGCATCATGTTATCTTGATTACATACGTACAAACACATTAAATAGTAACGGAGTGCAGTGTATTCAACATCATGGAGTTTCCATCGCTTACATGGTATGAATGTATTCATTTATAGGCTGCTGTGCTGAGTGGAAGGGGGGCAGATACTTAGGGGCTGGTCCAGAGTTTAGGAGTAAGGGTAAAATAGGTGTACCTGTAGACCCGGGCAAAACCAAACATTGAACTGCAGGTGGAGACAAGTATAAAGTGTATAAACAGAATTAGAGTTGAACAGTGTATTCCATAGCTCAACTCTAAATGATACATTTAGGATAAATCGGATTAGTTTGTCTGTTTTGTGCGCAAAATCAAAGTGTGTTCTTTGCATGTAACAGAATCAAAATTCATTTCGGTCACATTGCAACACGGTTTTGCTCAGGTCTACACCAAGGTCCCTTAGGGCCAGATTCAATCCACTTCACGACCCCTTACGCAGTTTGCGTCTTTTTATTTCATGGATTGAAATAGCCCCTAAGAGTTTGGGTCCACATTGGTGATAATTTGCATTGTTTCTTTCAGTCACTATCTTCGATAGCTTGAACATGTTTCTTATTTCATTCAGTGTGATGTTGGCTTGACTTAAAGGTCACATCAGCATTATTCACAGTAGAAGGTGCTGCAAAGTGAGTAATAGAGTTAAGGCATGAGGACAATGTGGATTCCAAGAGCGGGACTGACCGTAAAAAGTGTGTAGTGCTTAATTCAAACTTTTGTTAATTATTGAAATCATTATTGGATTTCTTTTTTCTTTATGTTTTACATATGTAGAACATGGTATGTATTACACCTGGGACCACTATTCAATCTCCCTGTTTAGTAAAATTAGGCCCAAGTCTGCATAGAGCGTTTCCCATATAATGAAGACACATCTCTGAATCAGTTCCTTTGGTTCCTATGGATCTGTTCCTTTGGTTCATATAGATCAGTTCCTTTGGTTCCTATGGATCAGTTCCTTTGGTTCTTATGGATCTGTTCATTTGGTTCCTATGGATCTGTTCGTTTGGTTCCTATGGATTAGTTCCTTTGGTTCCTATGGATTAGTTCCTTTGGTTCCTATTGATCAGTTCCTTTGGTTCCTATTGATCAGTTCCTTTGGTTCCTGTGGATCAGTTCCTTTGGTTCCTGTGGACCAGTTCCTTTGGTTCCTATGGATCAGTTCCTTTTGGTTCCTATTGATCAGTTTCTTTGGTTCCTATGGACCATTTTGTTTGGTTCCTATGGGTCAGTTCCTTTGGTTCCTATGGATCAGTTGCTTTGGTTCCTATTGATCAGTTCCTTTGGTTCCTGTGGATCAGTTCCTTTGGTTCCTATGGACCAGTTCCTTTGGTTCCTATGGGTCAGTTCCTTTGGTTCCTATGGATCAGTTGCTTTGGTTCCTATTGATCAGTTCCTTTGTATTAAATGCCTCTTGATGTCTTCTACTGTTTTTGGAATACATGCTGAAAACCATTTCCAATGACAAATAGCCCTAAACATTTAAATAAACCAACCATATTGCAGGGGATCTTTGAGCTACGGAGAAGTTTAACTAGTCGCTAGTTGCATACTACAGTTTGGTAAATTCCTGCCAGGCTTCTGATATTCCTCACGGTTTTCCAGCTGTGAGAGCTGTAGGAAGTTCTCTCAAGAGAGTGCATAGCATTCTGTGTTTCTAAGGTTTTAGTCTGTTTTTTTTGTGTTTACTACTTGTAGAATATGACTTGGACTGAAGCAATCTGGTAGGAGACCCATACAGCTAGTCTATTGTGCTGATTGGCCTGGCCTTCTGTCAGTCTCGACCGGAGACTTATGCCTATAGCCTATTGTTTAACTGAAAATAAAGATAGGCACTTAGGGTTCAACAGTCAGTCAGAAATTCTAATAGATCAGATAATCAGCCCTAGGGCCTGATCCAGAACTGTGCATTCGCCTGGAAAACATGCTGATGGACAAGAAAAAAGGGTAGTTAAAAAAGCTTTAACAAACTTAAAAAAGCAGAGGTGCCCATTCATTGGACAGATAGAGCTCATATTTAAATGAGAGAACAGCTGTCTTGTTGCCAACCAACAAAGCTATGAATAACTCTGCACCCACATATATATCCTCACTCATCTCAATTTATATCCCAGCTCGTTCTCTAAGATCTTCACCGGATCTACAGCTCTCTTCTACACTAAACAAATGCTCTGATTCCCGGCTACAGGACTTCTCCCGGGCTGCACCAGCCCTCTGGAATAATCTTCCTCGATTGTTAAGGTTATCCTCCACTCTCCAATCTTTTAAGCGCTCCCTTAAAACTCATCTATTCAGACAAGATTACCATATTCCTCAACCTACTTAACATGTTCTACACTGCTTATAANTATTCACCNACAATTTCTGCTACTAACACTGCTGTGTGACTGGATCACACAGAGCACATTTACTTTACAACCTGGCTGGTCCATCCATTGTATAATTACCCCTATGTATCAATCCCCAATATCCTATAGAATGTAAGCTTGTGGGCAGGGCCCTCTTCCCCACCAATTCTGTCTGTTACCACCCAGTCATGTCGTATTGATTGTTAAAATTTATAGCGCTATGTAATCTGATGGCGCTATATAAAAACCTGTTAATAAATAATAATAAATAATAGTGGGGGCTGTTGGCAGAGCTCTTGTCCTGCACCTGTCCTACACATACACCATCTCACTGCGGCAGTCAAAATGTTTGGGTCTTCTGGACCTCTAGATAGGACACATGGACAACGGGTCATACCGGTTACACATAGTTGGAACCCTTTGTGCAGAGGCTGTGGCTTCTTCAGCTATGAGCAACATCTCCACTTTTCCATTTCCACAGATTAGTAAATTTAAGACTAGGAGTGTAAATAGTATAGTAGGGGTTGTTTTCAAGGCTTGTGTACTATCACGGCACTGTGCCCATTTAGGCCCTTCTAGCGGTACTTCCTTGCTTGGTAGGGGAGAGATCTCCTTTCTTCTGTGCGGAGCTCGAAGTTACTTATAATTTACTCACAGATTTTACATTTGCATCATTATATTAGGTCACAATATACAATTGTAACAATCATTATAAACAAGACTTGGTAGTAGCAAATAGACAGATTGGGTGGTTATTAAACAACATTGTATGGACAAAGAAGCTGTAGTCAAGAGCTGCCAGACTAAAATTCGTAGTCATGTACAAAAATGATTGAATATCTTTATCCATTTTATATCATGTATGTAAACTCATATTAAGTATTCAATCTCTTTTATATAGGAGTGTAGTAAATATAACCATGATCAGCAATGCTAGCTTATGTCTACACAAAGCTATTTTAAGGTGTTCGACAAGCTTTTAATTGTTTATCAGGATGAGCTGACAAGATGGTGTTATATTGACCCTTGTACACTACTGGGGTGATTAGCATTAACACTTTTATTTCCCCTTGCTAGCAGCATGGTAGAGTGACACATCAAGTGGATGTATGGTGCAGAGCTGCACAGTATGGTATCTCTCTAGTAGGAGTAGCATGCATTCAGGCTGGGTTTAGGCTTACTGTACTTGTGATCTCTTAATTGAGTGTCAATGGTCTTTGTATAGCCATAATACAAATAAAAGGGACTCTAATTGTGCTGATTAGGAGCTGTGAAGTGATATCCTTTGTTTGCGGTTCCCTTTAATGGTGCATTTTGTGTGGGATTATTAGGAAGTAACGGCGGGACTAAACATATGCAAAGGAAATATAACAAAGTGAACACAATATTGTTTCTAAGACACAACGCTGTGCTTTAAACACAAAAGTAACCAGCATTAAGACGGAAATATTACAAAAGCAATATTAGAACGATAAAAATCTATGGATAGTTAAGCACATTAAATCGAAATGAACAAATTACTGTATCTTGGATAACATGGGGTTGTGGAAACCGACCCAGATATATAACCCATTAGAAACAAAGTGGCAAAGGGGGGCAGACTCTATGAACTGAATATGTGGTATACAAGTGGATTAAATATACTTTCTTTAATATTGTGTCTCCTTTTTTTGTCCATTTCAAGCTCCTGGCGCTGTATCTGACTTAAATGCAAAAGAAGTTGATGCTAATTTTATAACCGTAAGCTGGCAACGACCACAGCAGGCAAATGGCATCATTACCCAATACAGGGTTACAGCAAGAAAGGAATCGGGAATGACTATAGAGAATACAATTCTCACAGGAAAATATATGGTAAGGACACTTTGTATCCGCCACATTGTACTTGTGCAGTGCGGTTATCACCGGGCATTGACCAATTAGTAATCACTTATAGCTTTGTGAGGGGTTTCACACGTCGCCTGATCTGCATGTTCTCTGTAGTAGCCCTCTGCTTCTGCTTACACCTACTCAGTTTAGATCAACACCTACAAGTGTTTCCTGTTATTGTCTCCAATTAAAGGCGAGCTGATAAGATTGCTAGGGGCAACACGGGCAAAACATAAAAGAAGAGTCCTGTAATATCATTGTGTATAGCATTTAGGGATATAGATAACGGTTCTCACACAAAGGTTTCCTTTCTGTATTTCATTATTTCACTGATAAAAATATAATGGTATATTAATCCCATAGAACAATATAGTTTTGATCAACCCCTTTAGGAAAAAAAATCTAAAATAATCTCAGATTTTGCAGACCTGATTAACGTAAATCAACAGTAGTTTGGGTAATTGTTTATTGCACTTGGCTTTAAAAATTGCAGTATTTAGGCTCTATGAATTGGTATCGTCATTTATTTATTCATGACTACTTTTGCTTGTGTGGTGAGATTGCACTGAGAAAAAGTGGTGTTGTTGTCTATAGCAACCAATCAGATTCAAGCTCTCAGTTTCACTGCAATCTCACCGCTTGGTAAATTTAGGCCCATATTTAGATAGTTCTGGAATAAAGTTTATAATTTTATAATAATACCAGCATTGCACTCCGGCAGCTACCTACCTTTTCTCTTTATTCTTTTTGTCTTAGATTACTGTGCTATAGGGTTAGAGATGTACCACCCTCTCTATACTTATCATGTTATAATATTAAGTGACACCATTATTGATGGTTATATTGGTTGTATTCCCAGACATTAATACCTGAAGGAAATATATATGACCATTTGCCTTTTCCTTTTGGCTACTTCGGGCAATAGTTTGAATTGAAATTGATTCCAAAAGTGTTACAACTAATGACATTCTGCTTGACTTTCACAAACGTATCTCTGTAGCAATCTGTAAGTAAAGCTGGCCATACACTATAAGATAAATTGTTCCAATCAAAAGATTTTTTCAAGAGTGGGTAAAACCATGTTGAATTGCAGGGGGAGGTAAAATGAATGTCAGTGTTTGCATGCAGGGAGAATACTTTATTGTTGCATGTTGCACACAGATACTGACCAGCGTTACTGTTACACTGTTATTAGACTTGTGCTGGAAACATCATCTGTCACCTGTAATACTGATTGCAACTAATTCAATTTACCTCCCCTGCAATTCAACATGGTTTTGCCCACTCTTTAAAAACTCGATTGGAACAATTTATGGAGTCATATAATATTTTAGAATTAAAGATACTAGGATATTTACTGAATCTTCTAAAGAGGGAAAGTTGTTTGCCTACACCAACAGCATTTCTCAGGGACCCCTGCTGGTCAGTGATCTAATTACAGTTTACCACAGGCATTAACAAGTGTTGCTGAGAGAGGTATAATAGTGTATCTATAGGAAGGACGAGTTGTTTTTTTTTCTTACATTTATAGAACTATTCTCTTTGCGATTTGCGTATACATGGAAGGAAAGCAAAAATTGACCCATACTAAATCTAATTCCTAAAACTTCCGACAATTAAACAAGTAACACTTGTAAGTGGGAGGAGTTTGTGTTACATTTTACAATAGAGGTCGGGATTCAGTCAGACTATCCAGACTTCCGATCTGCCACTTTTATATGTAAGTGGATGGGAAATATTAAAGTAGGGTACGATAATCATAGCTATTATGATACATGCGGTTTCCTCAGTGAGAACTTGCTAACAAATGTACACTGATGCAGCAGTTGCATCTAATATTTGGTGCAAAATTACTGCATCATAAGCTCAAGCATTACTGACTGCACACTGACCCGTTTAATGTTTGCATGAGTCAGTAAAAGTTATGTATCGCATTTGTGAATCCTGTGACATTGGACTAGATCCAGACTTAAGGGTCCAAAAAGTAACCTTATCTTTACGGGGTGATCTGCTTTATAAATGAATGAGTGTGTTAAGTTTTTTGCACGCTCTTCCGGGGTCATGCCTAGACAGCAAGCTATGATCAAACCTGTCCCTTCATGCGTGGCAAGGTCGGTAGGCAGTAATAACATCGGGCCTTGCCCATGTGCAGATGTTATTTGTTACGTCACAGGTCGGCATTTACACAAGTCTGGATCTGGTCCATTGTGATTGCTGACCTCTGATAATTGCAGATCTCTACACAATGTAATTGGAAGTTACATCCACTACATGCTGGCCTGTCCTGAAAATGTCCACTCTGTCTTCCTTATGCATACATACTGTGCTGCAGATTCATCACTCCACAACCAGGAGGCCATCACTATATGATTTACAGTCACCAAGACATCACTCCAGACCAGTTCACTAAGGGAATGGATGTTTATACATCACAGATCAAACATTATGGTTTTATTGCTTCTGATGTAATGCAGACTTACCCGTGTGGATTTTAACTTTGAGATGTGGATGTGAAAAGTGTTTTTCTGGTACACTGAATACCGATAAAGAGAAAAAACTGACCGACTGACTTCTAATTTTCTGTCAGCTTAGACACCTTTCTTATCAGCTAGACATGCGTTGCTTGTTAAACTCATGTGAAGCTGATCCCCACTGTTATCAGCTGGACATTTAATAGAATGTCTATTGGCCTTGTAGTGTCTTGGACTGGCTCTGGTAAGCCAAACTTGCATGGCCCTGTCAACTAGCTGTCAGTGCACCCTGGAACTATAGGGGATATGGTAGCGTATCATAGATATGTTATATCCCCTATATCTTTATATTTTAAACCTCTCAGTTGTAAACACCTACATGCAAGATGTCATATCAATCCATGCCATATGATATATCTCAGTATACTATTATTTTATTAATGTACAGTCTAGAGCAGAATGTTCCCCTGTTTAACCTCTTCATTCACAATTTTTTTTTTTTATGTTAGGGATATATTTATTTTTATATTTTTAACAGACAACATAATGAACAAGTTACCCAAAACATTGTGAAAAACCAGAAATGTGAACTGGCCACATATGTTTCTGTGAATGTAGCGATTACTTCTTGTACAGTTATTGTTGTGGCATCTTGGAGATACTTGTTACCTGTAGTTCAATTCTTGCATATGTAGAGATCATATGAACAATATTATTATTTGTTCACAATATTGTCCCATTGTAGGTTTATATGGCCACCATAATTGATCTACCACATTTTGTTGGCAGTTTTAGTGCTGTCATCTTGAATTCTGTCTTGTCTAATATTACCAACAACAAAAATTCCTTTTGCTTTAAGGTTTATAACAATGGGTATAGACAGGTCCTCTATCAGGATGAGCCGGTCCGGGACTGACACACTTTGTTGGTCCCACCACGCACACGTGATGTGACAAAGTCAAGACGTCATGCCGATAACTGCATCAGAGTGAGTTTAGGCAAGTCTGCTGCAACAGAGAGAACCATGGTTTTGAAGCTTTCCATCTGTATTCCCTCTGCTGCATGGCAGTACATAAAGTCAGGCCCCTACAGTGGGGGGGAGGACAGCCGGGCACAGGACAGTAGGCCCAGCTGTCTCCCCCTGATGGTGGCCCTGGGTATAGATAAAAAGATTATCCAGAAACATAGTCTTATAACAGTATAGCCAAATTCTGTATTCTTAAACATATCCCTATAAACATATCCGTATGCCCTTACCCATACTTTTTGGGCCTGGATTCTAAGTATTGTGTACCTGTGTGTCCTATGAACAGCATAATTATTATGTCAGGCCTAGTATTCTGTTGCATTGGTGACACCAGCAAATACATATGTAACAGTAGACAATCTTTGATAAATATATTGTTGCAATTATCTTGTATTTTTCTGTTGTTTTTATAATATAGGAAATTAATATTTTGATTTCCTCAAAGTGTTTTAGTGGCATTGTGTCAGCAATCATTCAGTGTCAGGGTCAGTAGATTCGTATTCATTATAATTTCCAGAATACCACAAAGTTTGATGTTGTATTGTTTGTTTATTAATATTAATTAATATAATATTATTATTCATATTATTATTTCAATAATTATATTATTAATATTTATTAATATATTACAATTAATATAGAAGGGGTTACTATAGCTGTTGTGGAATCCTCAGAATCTGAGCCACTTTCTAAAATATGGGCTTTATTCCATGGACGACGATAACATATTCTATCACCTGAATCAGGAGCCTTTTAGTGCCATTTCAATGTCTTTAATATCAGAGTCTCAATTATTCTTAAAAGCTTTTATCATTTCAACATCGCTGAGAAATGTGCGATTTGTCAGCATTCTGAGCCTGTCAATGATATAATTATAAGAATAGTGGGACACACAGCAGCAAGAATTAGGGCTGGATATAGAGCTTCTATAATATATATAGATAGATATAAATAATCATATATGTTTTTACTGCACAAAATGTGAATTCTTTTATATTAAAAAATACACTGCATTACTTTTGCCAACTGCTGTTGAATATTTGTGATGAAAAATATGTTGTCTGTAAACAGATTTTAAATATTGATGATATTGACCAATTTAGCTATAAATATACATTTAAACTACAAAATACTTTGCAATTAAAATTTCAAACAAAATGAAATGTTTTTTTTTAGCACATTTTAGTTTGTGATTTTATATTATGTGTTTTGTATTTTATTTACAGTACACTAACAATTTGGATTATCAGACTTCGACTATAGTAAATGAAAATACCAAATCTCTGATCTTGGGACATGGTAAAGAAGCAATGACTGGCATGTATGAGGGGTCGGCTGATCTGTTTTCCACCGTTCAAACAGCGTCAACTGTGAAATTTTACAATAATCCAAATGGTGACACAGGTAAAGCATCCATTAATTGTGTGCAATGTAGACTTGACCAATACAGTTTTGTTTTATCTTTGTTGTTGCGGCTTAAAAATATTTTACAGCATATGTCGATGCCACCCAAGAAGGTTTTACCTACTGGTCACACTTTTGACCTTCAGTAATAGACAAAGTAGCAACCTAAAGCTCCCAGGCAAGCTGCATAGACAATCAGTTATTACAGTTGCCAGAGCAGGTGTGACTATAAGGGATTAGTGTATAACCCACTGTAACATACTGGACTCCGCAACTGGGAAACATTTGACTAATGGTTCTTTAAGTGTCACTTTTGGAGTCAAATAGGTCAAACTGTTACAAGAGCAGTGTGTGTGGTGGCAAACAGGTGTAGGTGACCTTTTTGACATGAAGATACCATTATGGCGCAGACAAGCCCATTGAAGTCAATAAAATCTTTCTGCTTTCGTGAAAGTAATACACTTTATGAGTAGCCAAGTGCTGTTGCTTTGACAGATATATTCTTACAACAATATTGTAAAAGTCTTATGTTAATGAAATAATATGCTTCATATTTCTTCAGTATTTATACGTGAACACCCATCATACATATAACTGACTTTACAAGTAAAAATAAAAAGACATTCACCCATGCAAAAAATATGGGGTGTTGTCATAAAGTATAATTATACACTTAAACGGCCAGAGGTGCGCATCCGCCTGTGGGCACTACATATACTCAGTAGACGTCCTGTCTCTGCACTAGTGGAACAGGGAGTTCCAATGGTTAAAATGATAATAGGGAATACTGCTACTATGATTTGGCATTTTTGTTACTAATTTAAAAAAGACATGTTTTTAAAAGCTGCAAATGCAAACATTAAACACTATTTAAAAACATAGGAAACTGACTGTACTAGCCACAGCCTCTGTCCATGCTCTTCCATCTGCAGATAAGTCTGCCCTGGATAGGATGTATCCTGCTGCATTCTGTTTGCGCACAAAATTCTGTCTCAGACACATAGGCGCAAACGACCATGATTGTACTAGTATACCCGGGGAAACACATATACCTATTTTGTGTACGAGGAAATGGGTACTTAGTACACGTAGGTCAAAATCCTTGGTCAGACCTGGGATTATGGTAGAAAAGTAGTATTTGAAATTTTCTTTTATTAGACAGTTGGCTGTAAATTTCTCTTACTATAAGACAAGAAAAGTCAACATTTGCCAGTCTAAATTGATATATTGGATGCATTACTGCTACATTACGGGTGAAATAGACTCAATCTTGTATATACATAGTTTTTATGGTGGAATAGTATATATATTCATCAATGTAATAGCGCATTTACACACGCTTGGTTATATTCCATTTAAATAGCCATTTAGCCGTAACATTTAGTAGAACTACTGTGATGATAACAGTATAGCTGCTGGCAACATATTAAGGTTAGAAATGTAATAACATATTCTTACATAACCAAAGTAGTTAGAAACTGACACTACTAAACTATTATATTCCTATATCATTATTGAACACTAAATGTTAGCTACACTGCAGTGCCTAGAAAGCATACCAATGTGTGAACTATCAGTAGCCCTGGTTGTGTGTATGTGTGAGCTACCATACGGCTTTATTTACTCACCTGCTGTCACTGAGCCTAAACACAGGCACAAGCAGAACAGCAATATATTATGCTGCTTTACTCCATCCACATTAAAATCAGCTTACACTGTGACTGTTTTTCTTTTTGGGTTATTTTTTTTTTTTACAATAAAACCCACTTTGTTATGTCACGTGTAGCGCATGCATTTTAAGTTGAACTTGATCCAAAGTTCTACCCCAGTAGCTCTATGCATCTGGAAATGGGTCGAGAGTTTTCCTGCACTATTCCACTGTTTAGTCTGCGGGTGTACTTTCCAGAGCTGCATTTGCAATTATGGATAGTATGTACGAGACACAGACTATTAGGTCTAATGGGGGGCTAAAAAAAGTTTGCATGCTTTAAATGTTTTTTTTATCTACAATCAAATAAATAAAATTGTGTAGAGATTAAAAACAGGGTTGTTTAATAAATGAAAACCTTTTAAATTTTACGTTTAAACCAACCCCTGAGCTGATACTACTGTAGCTGCAGCAGTGCTTAAATGCCCCCTTTCTAATTTGACTATAGTGGAACACCCCTGTTCTACTAGTGCAGTGACAAGCAAACACAAGAGAATGACAAGCTGTGTGTCCTACTTATTTTGCTCGCTCGTGTTCTGTACATGCGCAGAGCTGTTTCCCACTGCCACCTAAAAAATAGACGGAAGCAGCTGTGCTAAAACTATGGTTTAATAACCACTACATACCGGTATGTACATCCTATCCAGGGATCAGACATTAGTAACACTTGGAAACATGCAAATGAATGTACATATATACATGTATAAGCAGCAAAATATATTATTGCTTATTTATTTGGCGCCCAGGGCCGGCGCGCCCATTAGGCGA
>JABWIB010000265.1:134639-150657 GCA_016617825.1 Platyplectrum ornatum
ATAAAAAAAAAAAAAAAGAAAAAGTGTTAATTTATTACCGGGAGGGCGGACGGGACCACTCCGCCGCCCTCCATGGTGGTTTTTAAAGCGCCGTGATGTCATAACGTCGCGCCGCAACGTGACGTAATGACGTCACAACGTTTTAAAGGGGCCGCATTGCTAGGTCTGCCTAGGGCGCCCTCAGACCTAACGCCGACCCTGTTGGCGCCACACAATGTCGTACAATGGGGAATACAGACAGACAGACAGGCAGAATGAGTGGAGAAGAGGGACCCTGCTCGCAGGCTTACATTCTATAGTGTAGTGTAACATCACACAGAAGGTATATTTACTAAGTGGTGAGATTGGAAAGTGATGATGTTGCCCATAGCAACCAATCAGATTTAAGCTCTCAGTTTCATATTACACACTGGAGAATGTGATCTCAAATCTGATTGGTTGCTATGGGCAACATCCCCACTTTTCAATCTCACTGCAATCTCGTTTTTTTTGAGCATACACAAATTCAGGTGTATTGTGGTGGCTCTGCGTATATATCTACGCCATTCCACACATTCCACACCAAACTGCCAACCAAGCTCCACATACACCAGGTTATGAAATAAAACCAGTATAAAAACAACAAATCGTTATTCATGTAAAACCAAATTCCGGTGTAAAAATGAAGTAATAAATAATGAATTACTTTTTTCTGTTCAATGAGTCAGGAAATGTTGAATTAGTACAAAACATGTTTGATGTGTTTTATGATAGCCTGAGCAATATGGAGGAAATATTCATTATCAGTATACCTGCTTTTCATTATTAGCTTCTTATACACTAGACTTTAATGTCTTGTCTGCACTCTATTATAGCTGCTGAGAATGTGCAATATGGAATCGACATTGAAGCTGAGCAGCTGTCCTACACTGTTGAGAAGCTTGCACCTTTTACTAACTATACAATCAGTGTGTCTGCTTTTACTACAGTTGGGGAAGGACCACCAACAGATATTATCATAAGGACTAATGAGCAAGGTAAGATTTGGTCACTGAGGGCTAGTAAAACCTTTAACTGCCAAGTACTAACATTTTCATATCTTTATCTTTAGTTCCCAGCTCAGTGAATAACATAAGTTATGTGAACATCAGTTCAACATCTGTCTTGGTCATTTGGGACCCACCACTGGAGCCCAACGGGATGATAACTCATTATACAGTCTATGCAATGGATTTCTACACAAGAGAGACTTTTCACAAGATAACAAGCAACACAAGTATCCTCATAACAGGTGCCACTCACCTCACTGTTATTGTGCCGTTGTGTAGTTTGGTCACAGAAGTGGAACATAATACAAAAAACTCATATTAACTGTTAAGCTTATATTATAGTTTTATATTTATTTAGTAATCATTTAGGACAGGATCATGAGATCTCATGCAATCTAATCTGTAAGTAGAAAAGCCACAATAGCTGGGCTGCTATGCAGGGTGGCTTCCTATTGACATAGCCTATCCTAACTTTTCCCACTTCTATATATATATGTAATATTGTGGATGTTTATGTATCTTACTCAATATATCTGTACATCCTGTACATCAAGGGTTCCCAAACCATAATCCACAAGTACTCTTAAAAGGCCATGTTTTCCAGGTCTCTTTTGTGAAGCTAAGGTGTGTTTACTAGGTGTGTTACTATTACCCCATTCAGACTGAGTACCCCACAAAACCCCAGGGTTTCCAAACCCAGAGGATTTGCAGGGGCACACAATGTTGCCCGGTCACACCTCACTGTGTTGACCTGGGGTTTCCCTGGTCAACACTGTGCATAGGCAGTGTCAGACATAGCTTTTCAGCCAAACCCCCTCATTTTTGCTGGGTCTTAAGCATCAGCACAATAATGAGGTTCTTTAGACAATCTGGCGATCAGATGATCAGCGGATAGATTTCTTCAAATCTGCCAGCTGCACAAGCACCATTCCTAGAATTCTTTTCTGCCATAATAGACGGCAATAACACAATATACTTAATGTTCAATGGCAATTGTTGCTCTGAAGATCGTGTGTTCAGTACACACTGATGGTTCTTCTGCCCATGTGTCTCTTTATGGACAATTGGTTGCATCTTTTTTTAAAAAATAGAGGCGAGTACTCTAATTACATTACCTTGATAATGGAACAATGCCCACATCACTGAACCATAGAACTTTTATTCATAATAAAATATATGTAGCATTAACAATTTTTCTCTCATTTTGTTGATTTTTTTTTGTTTGTCATTATTACAAAACTATAAACGAACATTTAACATTAAGTAAATGAGTATGATAAAAAAAAGGCGTATTATATTTCAGGTACAACATGCTATTCTATTAAAGTTTTTTGAATGGTAATTGTAGTAGCTTCAGTTTGATCTGTCTTTAAGAAGGGGGCACAATGAAAGCGTTCTCCTTATATACACCTATATAAAACATTTCGGGTAAGGAAGAACTCGTTTTGGTTGTGTTCACTCTGCACGCAATGATGCAGTGAAGTTTTTATTATTACAAGCTGACAAATGCCTGCTCATAGGGTGAACTTACTGCAAAGTTTAGCTATAAGAAACAATAGATCAGGAGCAGGAAACCTTCTGTAACTTCTGCAGTGAAGGCAACGGGAAATAAATTATATTAACCTCAAGGGGAAATCACTGTTTAAATTAATATTTCTATATGTGGAACAAATCTCTAGATTTCAAACGTAAAAGTAATGTCTAGTAAAATCATAAATAAGCCAGCCTTCTCTGAACTAGGGACACAGACTCTATGATAATTAAATTAATAAAAAGCTATTAATCAACCCATTACGCTGCCAGTGACACTTGGAAATCCTTCCTGTAAATTACCAGTTGGGAGTATTGAGTTCACTAGAACAGTAGTTTCACATTATAAGAAAATACAGTGTTTTGTATATTTATCACTGATAAACAATTTGTTATGATTCTTATGTATGGCCATTTGTGGTGGTACATGTATTTATTTATAATGGTAATTAAAGGTTTGAAGAAGTATGCGGTTTACAAGATGCGTGTTGCAGCCACAAACACAGCAGGCGAGAGCTCTCTGTCTGAGGAAAATGACATTTTTGTGAGAACCTTAGAGGATGGTAAGTACATTGTAAGGTTGATATTGAGATTAACACTATAGCTGTGAAAGAACATTGATGCCGACTTACACATATCATATAATTCAGTTCCAGATACTGTATACAACACATGAAAATATCAGGCCTGATGCTGATGTAATAAACTCGGGACATTTCTGTATACGGGCCTTTTTGCGTCACATATGTGGTACAAGCACATGGGTACATGTATACAGATTTAGGCCTAAGGGACGAGGAGAAGCATATCAATTATACAGCACAGACCAGGCTGCAGTCTTTCTGCAAAGCCCTGCCCCTAAATGACAAAAGCCATACAATTCCTATAGATGCACTTTACGTCAACAATCCCCAGTCCAGGTCCGGGGAGATTTGCAGTTTCTCCCATTCTTTCCGGGACAGTTGTCAACCCTGAGTTTACAGGAAGTTCTCGTATTGGAAATGTTGTATTTATGAAACTTTTCCAATAAACATATTTAGGATGACATTTTTCCCTGCATTTCAATTGTTTTAGTTATATGCTATAGTGGTTTATCTATCAGTATGTATAATTCATTTCTTTCTTTTGAACTTTCTTTTAGTACCAGGCTCACCGCCTCAAAATCTGCTCTCCACTGGGGTTAATGCAACTGCGGTCAGTTTGGAATGGTCACCACCTGCAGAACCCAATGGCATTATTACACACTATGAAATAATCTACACAAATCTAACCATGGAACTTGCTCAAAACACATCCTCAACAAGTATCACCCTGATTGATTTAAATCCTTTCACACTCTATAGATATTCTGTTCGGGCTTACACTAGGTTCGGACACGGAAACCAATCAACACCTGTACTCTCAGTAAAAACCTCTGAAACAGGTATGCACAAGTGCTTTTTAATTAAATTTATTGTACTATTCTAGAGATAAAAGGTTAGGACATTGTAAAATGCATAGCTTTCTCTATACTTGTATTTCGGTTCAAATCCTTTGTTTAGTCTTATCTACAGGTGTATAGCCCCCATGAAAACATGTCTTGCACAGGTTGCATATGTACATAAATACTGGACAGATAACAAATAGAATGAGATATATAATATGTAAATATCTTTATGTCTTTTCCAGCTCCGAGCAGCCCACCATACGATTTGTACTACAGAAACATATCATCCACTAGAGTGCTACTCACATGGCAGCCACCAGTACATGCAAATGGGATTATACTGTTCTATGTAATCAGATTTTGGAATTCTTCCCATTCCCTGACAGCAAACAGTAGCGAAGCGTTAATTTTCCTATCAAATCTTAAGAAATATTCCCAATATCAAGTGGTTGTTTCTGGTCATACAGTTAGTGGAGATGGAAATCAGACAAGTGACGCCCTACACATTACCACTATGGAAGATGGTAAGTTCAGGTCACTTTCACATATACTATCTGTAACACTATATACGGTTTGTGAACTTTATTGTACTACCAATGAAATATGAAATATGTGACTCTAACACACACACACACACACACACACACACACACACACACATATATATTTTTATTTAATGTATCTTTTTTCTATACTGCTTACTCTGTCCTTAAGTAAATTATCAATCATGCGCGTATATTCTTGTTAATGGATGTTTAATACCTTTTAATATTTAAGGAAATGTGTTTTATTTTGTTGTTACTTTTATTGTTCTATTTAAAGTCAAGATTTCCAGAATTAATTACATTGTTACTTTACATTAAATGCATCTGTACCTTTCTTTCTTTCTTTATTATTTGCAGGACTCAAAATGGGTATTTTTAAATGGGGGTGTAGAGGAGAACATTTATTACAAAACGCAGTTCCAGAGAGGGTGTGGCTTATGCAAAGGGGGTGGGGCTGTGGAAAAAGTAACGGTATACCATACCGGTGTATACTTGCCCGCTTCGAACACTGATTATGGACATAAGAAACGTTTGTCTTTTATAACAAAGTTGCATTATATCTGTCGATTAATAAGTGTACTATTTGCAATATGTTTAGTTTTATAGTTTGAGGACATCAATGGAACTAAATTAAAGTTATGCTGATCCTTTTTATACTGTGAGAGAGAGAGTTTGATCAGTACTGACACAGTTTTTGTGTGTTTCTGTTTTCTGTTTCTGCAGTTCCTGATGATTCACCTCATAGCCTATCCTACAGACCTTTAAGCTCTACTTCTATACAGTTGTTCTACTCTCCACCTTCTTCTCCCAATGGCATTATTAGATTTTACTCAATTACTTGTGTTGATGCTGCAGCTCATGCTCAGCGTTTCAATAGCAGTGACCGTACTGACATCATTAGCGGCCTGAAAAAGTTTAGTGAATACGTTATCACTGTTAGCGCAAGTACATCTGTGGGACCTGGAAGAGAAAGTAGTCCGCTCTTTGTAAGAACTGATGAAGATGGTAATTTGTATACATCATTTTAATCACTCTGCATGGCATGCTTCCTTGTCACTATTATAAAAAATATATTCTTCTCTAACTAATTCATTGTCACATGAATGTGATCCATTCCCTCTTTCAAAGTCTCGAAATAGTGGGAATTAATAATGGATTGCCAAATCCTGACTCCCTTGCTCCTGTATGGGCATTGCAGGAGCACGGGGGAGGGTGTCAACACCATTGTTACTCCCTCTATCATGATTGGAAAGGTAGAGGTGTAACAGATGCTGCTAGACCCCCTACATTAAGTCCTTCTTGCAGATCAGCGGTCCCCCCCTCCCCCCACCTAGCGTAATGTTGATAGACTGGGGGTACAGCCCAGCAGGTGTAACAATAAGCGCACAGAACATCATTCAATAGCACATCTTGTATGTGCATGTGGAAGTGTGGGCAAGCCTAAGTTAGGATCTGGCCCGAAAAAAAGAAGTATGGAATCACCTGGAATACTCTTCCTATTCTGGGCACAGTATTCCAGAAGAACATAAATACATTAAATACTGTGCAAAGACATGGTGTTTAGCACTAAACATAAAAGGACAGATGAAGAATTAAATGCTACTTCTCAGGTCAGATAGGTCAGAGATAAGTGAAAAAACCTTCCATCAGAGGTAGCATACATTAATATTAATGTCAAATTTAGTCTTTCTTTTGGAAAAAAAAAATAAATAAAATTGTAATAAATATTAAGAATAATTAAGCACATTACAAGCACATTTAAGACCTTCTCAAATCACTAATGTATTGCATAAGCAGTAAAGCTAGGTATACACTATAAGATAAATTATTTATCTTATTGTATTAGACTTATTTATTTATTGTATTAGACTTGTGTTAAGAAACATCATCTCTCACCTGTAANACTGATTGCAATTAATTCAATTTACCTCCCCTGCAATTCAAAATGGTTTTGCCCACTCTTGAAAACTCTTTTCATTGGAACAATTTATCTTTTAGTGTATGACCAGCCTAAGGGAAATATTCAAAAGGAAATAGAAAATGTGTGATCATATAATGTGCCTAGAGTGGAAGGGGGAAGGTTAAAATTTTAAAAATCAGTTATAATATATCTTTTATCATAAGAAATAGTGATTGTTTTATTATTTTACATTTATTTAAATCATTACTCTCATTAGATTAGCTAATTGTGCTCTATATGGAAAATACGTCCAGCTGGTCTTTATCTATTACTACTATTTCATTTTTTTGATGAAACTTGTCCTTCAAGGTCCCCTAACAGTAATGCTTGCGTATTGATATGATCCACATGTTGTACTAATTATGTCACTTGGGATTCTATGAGAAGAGCTGTGAAACATGTACGCTATGAAATTTTACTCTATCTATAATTTTATTCAAACAGTATGAATAAAGTAAAAGAATATATTCATTGGACACTAAATTCTCTAACAGGTAGAATAGAACTAGCCATGTCAGGATGTTAGATCATACCTCCAAACAAATAAACTGTACTTTATCATAATCAGGAGCCCCTTTAATAACATTAAAGGTAATGTGGGATATTAGTGAAGGGAAAAAAAGATTATTTGGAGATAACGATTCAGGAAAGAGAAACAAATGTTTGGATTAAAAAGGTGAAAAACAAAGCTTAGATTTTATTCTGTTAAATGAATAGTCCTTGGATTTTGCTGCAATTAACATGTCACTTTTATAATAAAAATCTTTTAAAAATGTTGGAGAGATGATTCACATTGCAGAGTGGTATATTACAGCAGGGCCAGATTAACAATGGGGCGGATGGGACTATAGCCCCAGGCATCCATCTGATAAAAGGCCCACACATACAGCCAATCTTCAGGTCTCCCACTGAAATGCATGAGGATCAATGTGAGATATCCACCCTCCTGCACAATAGTGCCATGCACTAAGTGTGATAAAGGAGGGTACATATTATTTACCACCTCAATAACACTGGTCATACCCACTGCAATTGGCCCTCAAGAATGTTCAGCCCCAGCTCCATGTGGTCTTTAATGCGGCCCTGTATTACAGTGGCACCATGCAGGCCTTGAAGTGAGGGTGTATACAGGGGTATGCGGTAACGGCACATCTCCCAATGATATAATTGAAAAACTACTAATTTCCATGGACTTCTATTATATTCAGTGGATCATATGACCATTTCTACATGTCCATACCCCCACTTCTACATTTCCACTTCAACCACTGGTACAATGTGGTTGCGGACTTAGATTCAATCTTTTCAAATAGTTTGTAGACAAGAGGAAAGGGATAAATGGAAAAGTTCAGGACAGGGCAAGGAACATGAGAAATGTTTTACTGCATGCCACATGATGTCTATATATACCACCATATATAAGATGCTATACTAAATATGTTATAGCAGGATGAGTACGCAAGTATCGCCTTTGGCTTCTAGTTCTTCCAGTTGTGCTGCTTGCTGTATCTGTAGTTGTACTTCTACCTGAGATAATCACTAAAAACAAACCAATGTAACCATTGTCCTCACTTCTTTATTCACATTCTGCTATTGTTACTTCCTAATTCTAATTATATTTGTTTATATCTGCTTTATGGTATATGGTATGCATGGTTATATACAGAAAAAATAGTCTTATATTAATATAATAATTAAGAGCCTTCAGTTGAGTATGTTGTGCACATCATCAATTCCACCTAACATTTTTATGGACCATAAGAAGGAAGTCACTCTGTAACATAGATCCATTCTGCCTCTTCATGCTCAGTTGATTATGCACCATAACCGCTTTTATTCTAATCATGATTAATTATTATATGTATTATGTCATTTTTACTGTCCTTTCTACTTTTTCTTTAGTGCCCGACAGTGCCCCTGAAAACATAACATATACAAATGTTACATCAACTGAAATTATTGTGTCTTATTCTCCACCAACTATACCAAATGGAAAAATAATATATTATACAGTGTACATAACATGGCTGAATGGGACAGTGGAGAGAGCTACAGATACGCCTTATCTATCAATCAATATTGCTGGTAATTCATACATTTTGGTATAATCTTAATTGTGTCTATTGGAATGTAGATGTAAAAGTTCTGGAACTTTTTTGCTTAATACATATCTATACATATCTATTTTGTGGAATTGTAAACATGCAAATAAATATGTATATAATGTAAAAAACAATTCCCAAACTATCTGGAAGCAGCAATAGAAACAATTAGTCTGTGTATATCTGGGTGGTTAATTTATTTTTGGTTGAACAGATTAATTATCTGCACTATGTTCTAGAACATTAAAGTACAACATGGTTTACATTTTACTATGTAAGTAAGAATAGAAATAGTACTGATTGGGTGACTTAAAGCCCATTAGGTCTGTAACCTGTTTGTCCAATGTGAATAAACCTCATTTTCATTTTCTCCATACTGGCCATTCATTTTTATAACAATTTATCGCATGTTAGTTTTTCATGAAATAGACCATTTTGTAGGTATAATTTTATATGTTGAAAAATAAAGACCCAAGGTGACATTCTCACATAATGCTACATGGAACCAGACAAGAGAGGGGAATGGTTAGTGGCCTAATCTCTACTATGCAACTGCGATCCTAAGAATGTTCATCCCACACACCCATCACTATTGTGCAAATACTATATATTATGTTATAAGAATTTTGTTCTTATCAATTGACTTTGTGTACTCTGCCTTCAGGTTTGCGAAAATATACAAGTTACATCCTGAAGGTTTCTGCTAGTACCATAAAAGGGGAAGGTATACATAGTGACTCCCACACCATTTCAACAGAGGAAGATGGTAAGATGATAGGAACTTGGTTGCCACTGTGTAGAGCAACATTAAATATCCTATAAAGAGCTTAAATATAAAGAGAATGCAGTCCAATTGAATAAATATGTGCCAAGAAGTCAACCAAATATTAAATTATGGCCTAGCTGTATATTACGCATGTTATTTTGTAGTAATATTTTTACATATTTATATTATTATACAATCTTTAATCATGTGGCATCAGTCATGTGATGGGTAGCGTGGAATGGTTTAAGCCCTGCATGCAATCCCATATTTTAAGATCTCCCAATGTTATGCCCAGTACAAATTTTCCCACCTCTCGCAGCATGAAATAATCATTTCCAGATTTGTTTCCTCAGTGGAGTTGTGTTGCAAATGACTTGATTTTTACATGCATTCACACCTATAAAACTGATTTTGCTTTTATTGGAACAAAATATTACAGCACACAATTTGTACAATATATTAAGCAAATCACTGTGGTATGCCTAGTAATCTGCGTTCTCATGAAATTGTTCTTTCCATTGAATCACAGAAACAGATGTGTTAATTCCACCATGAAGAATTGTCCTTCTTTTTTGTAGCCAAGAAAGTAAAACAGCCTTATTGGAGCCGAGAGTAAATACCTGCACTTGGATTTACTTAAAGTGAACTTATGTTTTTGGGTTCTTCAAACGTTTAGACATACTTTTATTTCGTCCTTACAGCACCTTCCACTCCTCCACGCTTCTTCTCTGTACATCAGTTGTCAAATGTAATTGTGAAGTTGTCTTGGCAGCCACCCCTTGAGCCAAATGGAATTATCCTCTTCTACACTATTTATATCTGGTAAGACTTTCAAACCTCTCCCTAATACTATTTAGATTAGTGGTGTCCATAGTCTTCATAGAGTCAAATATTAACTGTCCCTAACTCCAACAGATAAGGTTAAAAATGTTTTATGATTTCCCTGTTTTCAGCATTACTCAGGTGCATGCCAATTTTATTACTGTTTATGCCAAATGCTGTTATAGGTGTGTACTATGGTAAACGATAATACACTTGACTGTCACTGATTGAATAAGTCCATTTTCATTAACCATTCACATGAATCCATTTCAATTCAATTTGTGACCTAATCATGTCTCACAGCTTTATAGAATATAACTCAATTGACTCAATCATATATATATATATATATATATATATATATATATATATAGTTCATTTCAGCGTAGACGAAGACCTGCTATAAACACCAATTAGCTAATCCAGTTTGAGCATTTTAATCCAGAGTTGCGCATCCATTTGAGCATTTTCTTTTTTGTACCCCTGTACCCTTAAACTCTAAACTCTTAATAAAAACCATTGTTGAAAAAAAATGGCAGAAAGAAGGCGTATTGGTCATACAGGCCCTATTTACGAATAGCTTTCCAGGTGGTCCAGACATAAGTATTGGATTTTCCAGTATGTCAGGTGTACATTGTAGAAAGAACGTAATGATGTGGTGAAGACATAGTAGTCAGTGTGATGAAGCCAATCTCAAAGGTTACTAGCATAACTATGAAGTTTCAAATACGGAGTGTAAGACCTCCATTTACTTGACATTGTTGCAATTTGAATAGTGCAATCTGGGAGCATTTACCCTGCTCCCGTCTCTCAAAGTGAATGTAATGGGTAACAGCTGCAGAGGGTTCAGTAATTTTTATCATGTTAATCTGGCCCAATTAATCTATTTTTTAGTAAAAAAAAAATACCTTCACATGTTACAAGTATTAAATGATTACATTCACATCCCACATTCACAGCTTTGAATAGGACACCGGCAGTAAAAGCAACAAATTCTATAAGATCATGCTGCTTCTGGCATATTACCATTTTACCAAGTTGCAATCTCATTTCCAAATATTTGCAACATCAAAATAATTCTTTTTTACCCATTAATTCAAAATTGTTACTATATAAATACATTATTCTTGTTACTAAATGATTTAATATTTCTTAATATATTTATGTTTTTTCTTCCCAGGGATAATCTATCAAACAAAACTGTCAATGTTGAAGACACCTCTGTGGGATTTCAAGATTTGGAAAGCAACCATGTATACAATGCATATGTTACATCTAGTACTAGATTTGGGGATGGAAATGTCAAAAGTGAAGTTTTAACATTTAAAACTTTGGAAGGAGGTACATAATGCTAATTCTATCATGTAACTGAATCATATGCTTTAAGACCACATTAAGCGACAATGCATCCAGTGGCTTTGCACAATTAATATATATATATTTTTTAATAATAGTAAAAGAGGTCTATTAACTGTCCCTTTGTCTAAAAGAGAAATCTGCCTTTTACACTTATGGGCCTAAATTTACTAAGCAGGGAGATTGCAGGGAGATTGAAAAGTGGGGATGTTTCCCATAGCAACCAATCAGACTCAAGCTCATATTCTTCAGTGTGTAAAATGAGAGCTTCAAGCTGATTGGTTGCTATGGGCAACATCACCACTTTTCAATCTCACCACTTAGTAAATATAGGCCATAGTGTTTGGTCTCACATGGGCTGCAATTACACATACTCTTTATGGTCATTGGTCACTTATGCTTTATGTAAATGCATTACATTTATTATTTATTTGTATAGTAACATAGGGCCAGATTCAGCTTTTCACTCTCACAACTTACACTCATGAGTTACACTCTCATGGGTAAAACCATGTTGAATTGCAGGGGAGGTAAATTTAATTAGTTGCAATCAGAATAACAAGCGACAGCTGATGTTTCCTAGTCCTAGTTTACTAACAGTGTAACAGTAACACTGGTCAGTATCTATGTGCAAAATGCAAAAGTAAAGCATTCTCCCAGCCTGCAAACACAGACATTCATTTTACCTCCCCTGCAATTCAACATGGTTTTACCCATGAGAGTGTAACTCATGAGTGTAAGTCATGAGAGTGAAAAGCTGAATCCAGCCCATAGTGTGTATCTGTGTAGTAACAAACAGACTATTCATTTTGTAATGAGGATTATGTCTTACTATGTACATGTTTGACTTTTTTCTTGTTTGTTTTTCTTTAAAGTTCCAAGTGACCCACCAAGGAATATGTCTTGCAGGAATATTACCTCCACATCAGTGATGGTTTTCTGGAGCCCACCCATGAAACCAAATGGAGTTATACAGTATTATACTTTATATTACCAGAATATTTCTGACATCTATATTAGGGTAAGAATGTTTTTGCAAAATATATGAATCAGAATTCTACAGTAAAAATGCCAGTACTCCTAGCTGTCACTGCTTGATATTCTTATTATATTATTATATTAGCCACATTAGGTGACAGTAATTGCCAGAAAATCCCATAGTGCATGTGGCCATGTCTGGTGTGTCTGTGGCATGTTTGTGTGTAGATGGTACTACAGTTCTCTGGCATGACAAATATTCAATGTAACTATGTTGCATAGTTTGGGGTGGGGATGGGGGGTATTAGAATGCGTTTGCATTAGTGTGGCTCTGTGGGCTTCTGTTTCCTATGTGGAACTGTATCTTGCTTTGACAATGAACAAATGCTATGAAAGGACAGGAGATCTGTAAACTACCTGGAGCATATGGTTACAGCTACTGTATATTGAGCAGTGCACACATCCTTCCCAATTTGCTTTTATGAATGTGACACATTTCAAACACAGTTCATTAAATGTTTTTAAATAGCAATTGTTTCAGGATGAAGGTAATTGTCCAATACAAGTGAAAAAACAAATGCTACACAGGATAAAAAGAAGATGCTAATGAACGCACACCACTCCCAAGCTGGCCATGACTCAATACTTGCTAGTCTAACCCCAAAATGCACAAAACAAATGTAACAGGGGTTTAAATGTAAAGCATTAGTATACAATATTGTTAGAACCAAAAAACGTATAACCCAAGTTCCATCAATAAAGGTTGGCCCACATTGATGTGTATTGTGAGGAAGTCTTATTTGTATTCTGGAAAAGGTCCTATTATATGTATATTATGATATAAACAGGGCAGGATCTGGAACTTTTAATAACAAACACCAACTACTGTGTTGTCATTTTAAAGGCTTTGTTAGTTTGGGTTTTTGTAAAAGAAACTAAAAGAAAAAGTACCTGAACAAATTGTAAGGCAATTGTAAGAAAAGAAATGTCACTGTAATTACCTGCTGCCTTGCTACTGTGTTACTTATGTGGGCTTGGTTCCTCTACCATATGTCACCCTTCCTGCCCTGGGTGTTTGTGTATGTGCCTGACAGTCCTGTGCCATGTTTGTTTCTCTTTTTCGGGACTCATTTCCCACACCTGTCTTGCTGATATACTGACCGCAGCTAGTATCATTCAGACATTCAGACATTATTTCTTATGTGCTTACTTACCTGCCTGCTGTGTTACCCACCTCCGATCGTACCATGCTCTATATATACTGTCCCTATTCAATATGCACTTACCTGTTATGCTGCTATACTCATTAATGGGTTAGTTCCATCCAGACAGTGTATTATGTCTACTGTGCTTATTCCACCTGCACTTACCTGCCAATGCTTATATCCGTCTCCCATATTCACTGTTTTGTGTTTCCTATGCTTGTTCCAATTGCACTCAGCCTATTCCTCTGGGCCTAAATTTACTCAACGTGGAAACGTGGGGATGTTGCTGATAGCAACCAATGAGATTCAAACTCTCTCTCTGGTTGCTATGAGTAACATCCCCATTCTTCCAGTCCGATAGGTTAGTAAATGTAGGCCCTGGTATGTTTATTGGAGCTAGTATGATTAAACCATTTTCTTGATATACCACCAGGTCTAATACCACCCAAGCTGATACATTGTATACCTATTTGTGCTGCCACAGTTTGTTTGTCAGTCTTGCCTGTCCGTATTCTGGGCTTGTTATGTTGTGGTGACACTAACCTCAGACCTGTCACTAGGGGCCACAACCGGCTTGGAATTCCTGTCCCCACCATCAGAAGCTCCAGCACATACCAGGTTCCCAGTTTAACTCTGTGTACTGGTATATGCTATGCTTACATAATATTTATCTTTAGATATCTTTTTGTTTTTGAGTTTTGTGGTTTCCCTGCTTTTGTAGAAAAATAATATTAGCTGTGTCAGCAGAGCATTTCCTTATCGGAACTGGCAGAAGTAAAATGAGCAACTGTTGATAATTAATTATTTTGATAGTATTTTGCAAACCCATGTACATGCGCATTGAACCATTAATTGTATTTTATACATTTACTAGAACACTAGTTACTGTATAATTATAAACTCACATGTTGTTCTGCAGAACCTTACTTCAGCTGATATTACCAGTACATACGATGGCAATGGATTATCAGCCGTAATCGATGGTCTTGCAAAATTCAGTCACTATCAGTTTTGGATGACTGCAAGTACTATATTCGGAGATGGAGACCAAACTAGCGAGGTGATTTCCGTCAATACAGATCAAGATGGTAAGTCGCCATTATAGAATTGTGGTTGTGGCTGCCTCTTATCACTTGTATAAGGTGATTACCACTTGTGAATAGCTGATTACCAGTATGTTTACAAAACATAATACAGTATAATATAGTAATCTAACTTCTGTATATGTGAAGGGAGTGTGGAAGTTACATGCAGGAAGGACTAAAGGATTAAAGTCTGTATAAGGCCCTATGTGTCTACTAATTCTCAACATTGATGTTTAATATTGTTTTCCTGGCCATATAGTTATAATTTAGAGTAGTATTAATTTGCAATATCCAATCATCAGCTATTACACATTCAATCATCAGCTATTACACATTCACGCTATTACACATTCACATATGTAACTTATCATTTAATGTTACATCTTGTTTCCATTGAATCTACCATTGAAGTAAAGCTGTCCTATTGAAAATTAAACTGGAGTGGGCGATATGGGTAAATATAGGAAGTAACACTGTGTAGCTTCCAGAAGTGATTATTGCACATAGAAATGCAGATTTGCCAGGTCTGATGGTACATTCTCTTGTGTTTTATAGTCCCGGATTCTCCACCTTTAGTCAGAGATTGTAAGAATCTGACATCAACGACAGTGCTTTTATCATGGGATCCTCCTGAGCTTTCAAATGGTATTATAACTGGATACTACTTACAGATTTATGGACCACAGGGAAATTATTCTTTGTCTACCACTCAAGTCTCCATTATTTTGGAGGATCTTATTCCATTCACACAGTTTTTTATCTTTGTTGCTGCAAGAACAATCAAAGGCACAGGTCCTCCTAGCCAGCTTGCCTTCTACACAGATGAAGCAGGTAAAAGACGTATAACATATTTGCACTCAATTCTAATAATCAGGAAAATGATCCTTTGTAATCCTGTACATGTTTCCAGTTTCACTGCCTTTATCTTCTGTCTCGTGTGTCTTCCTGAAATATTACATTCCTCTAACAAGGTCAGGACAGTGCTTGATATATTCCTCTCTAGTGCTTAAATTTCATTCCTGTGACAAGTTTAGTTATGCTGCAAAAACTGTACTTACTGTAGCTCCATTTTACTATTTCACCTTTTTCTTCTGAGAGAAAGTTATAGTGAAGTAGGGCCGGTGCTACCATTAGGCTTCCAAAGAGCGCTGGGCCGAGGGGGTGGCAAAAACACCCCCACACTGCCTCTATTTATATGTCCATTTATATCATAAC
>JABWIB010000266.1:8613-19785 GCA_016617825.1 Platyplectrum ornatum
CACTTAGTGAATACACATTTGACGAATTTGTCAGCCATTTCGTCAGCCACTGACGAATTCTGCAATTCGTCACTTACTGAATTCCCCCCCTGGAGTATTAGCACTTGCACTAGTACTAATACTTTTTTTGCAATTCTAGCAGTACCATCTAGGTTGTGTATCAGTGCAAAAGATAACCATTTTAAATGGCAGGACAACCTATGTGCCCATTAGAGCAGCTTTTAGACATACTTCTACCGCAACATGGTGGTATTTTAGAAGCGTTTTAAAATGTCACATCTGTAGGAACAAACAGCTCTTTTGCAGTGATAGGAACTCACTTCCAAGTTACACCAAAATATAAGGGGTGGTCATTTTCCTCATCTTAATAGTTAGTTATGGATTTTTTCAAATAATTGTATACTCAATCTCAACTTACATTAAATTTATATTTATTTCATTTTATTTTAATTTTTATTATTATCAATACTTAGCAGGCTAAGTAAACTATAAAGTAAATTTTAATGGTTTCTGCTAAGAAGAAATATAGAGAATCTACTTGTATCCTCTATCAATTTAATCTTGAATAGTGTTGTACTGCTTTATAATAGCCTTTGGACAAAAGCTTAAAGGAAAAGTTCCTTAATGAGGCAAGTTTTTCATACACACTTCAAGATAAAAATCTGAACATGCTTCAGTAAAGAATGCCAATTATAAACATCAAATCCAGAAGTATGGATGAATATGTATTTTATAAAATGCTTGACTTAAGTCAGGTCTACTATGCAAATTTTTACTTACTATTAGTGTGATAGTAAAGGATTAGACATGTTCATTAGCTGTTCATACGTCTAACATTATACTATGGCCTTGGTACTAAAGCGCATTGGACATTTATTACCTTACAGTCTCTGAGCCTTTAAATAATACAGACGGTATTGTGTTAATCCCTCCACTTTCTTTCTTGTTTGTAATTTATTTTCATAATGGAGCGACAGTAACTACTGAACTATGTCTTCTTGCATTTCAAAGTTGAGCAGAATCCAGAGATAACTTATAGGAAAAGATGGGGATGTGAACAGCATATTGTAAATGTAAATTAGGTTAATAACAATCCCCTGAAATTAAGCAAGTTCTAATGTTTACAACATAAATATACAACAGAAATGCACTCCTTGATAATTATATGAAAACAAATATATGAAAACAATATTATGAATTATATTAAGAATTATATGAAACCACATGAATGATACTTGCACTGTCTGTAAATTTAATGGCTATGGACCTGATCCTCATTAAATAAATATGAATGTGTCTGTAGCGTGTATACCTAGAACAGGAACTTGCAGCAATAAAGCTGATCGCATACAACTGGTTTTCCATAAATCGTCTTTCCGTTAACATAGTAACACAGTTTTTGATGGCAGACGGCCCATCTAGTCTGCCCATTCTATTAATGAGGGGCAGTTCAAGAAAGGAATGTTTCAAACGAATTAATCTTTTGAGTGAGCAAGTTCATTTAGTTCACTGGCCTGGCAAAGATTAGTTTATTTTGAACTAAATGAAGGGAGAAAAGGAAGTCAGTCACTACAGTTCAGCAGCTCCTCCTGCACAATCTGTAACGTCCATATTACTTAATCATAAGACTATACCTCTAAATCACCAGAGGTGGCTCATCTGAATTCAGACTGAGCAGTTCACTAAGCTAGAAAAGCAAAATGAAATAGAAGAGCAAAATTTAATTAGCCCCGGGTGCTACTTGGATTGGAGACCTGCAGGGACTACCTTATGCTTTAGGCATTATCTCTTTTCCTTTGCCCTCTTCCAGGAAAGGCTTGCATGGATAGAAGAGCAACATCTCAGAGGTCACCAACCAGCTGCAGCCAAACCAGCCTTTGAGCTATCACCCTCCATCTGTCTGGGAAGCTAAGCAGGCTTAGCCCCGGCTGAAACTTGGATGTGGGACCTGCGGGGAGTACCAGGTGCTCTATGCGTTATCTTGTTTCCTTTGCCTTCTTCCAGGAAGGGCTTCCATGAGTACAAATCAGCATCTCTGAGGGCACCCCAACCAGCTGAAAGCATACCAGCCTGTGACTGGTCACTCTCGGTCTGTCTGGGAAGCTAAACAGGCTTAGCCCCGACTTCGACTTGGATAGGAGACCTGCGGGGAGGATCAGGTGCTATAGGCGTTGTCTCTTTTCCTTTGCCCTCTTCCAGGAAGGACTTCCATACATGGAAAATCAGCATTTCAGAGGCCCCCCTCCCGCTGCAGCCATACTGTCATGTGAGTGTCACCCACCATCTTTCTGGGAAGCTAAGCAGGCTTAGCCATGATTCTGACTTGCATGGGAGACCTGTGGGAGTCACAGGTGCTGCAGGCTTTCAGATGCTGTGCTGTGGCCCTGTCACTGGGGGTTGGTAACAGTATCCTTACTTATTTGGTGTTTAGCTTTCGTACTTTTTTTATTTCATTCTTGATCTTTTATTTCTACTCGAAAGCAAGGTAACACAAAGTGCCACTTGGTTGGCTGCAACATTTTGTGTGTGCAAGTGTAGGGCAGAGGACACTAACAAAGTGGTGTCCCTGCACTATAGTGCAGCCATGCTGTGCACGTGGGCCAGCTGACAAGTCTGTGCATGAGTGGCGGCTTACCAGGCTGCTAGTGACTTGTGTCTCTGGTTTGGAACCAGTAGAAAAGGAACAATTGGGGTTTCTATAGTGTGCATCCGGCCACACCGCCCTGTGCATGGCCACTCTTGGTCTGTCTGGCTTGGCCCCAGCTGCGACTTGAATGGGAGACCTGCAGGGAGTACCAGGTGCTCTAGGTGTTATCTCTTTTCCTTTTCCCTTTTCCAGGAAGGGCTTCCATGGGTAGAAAAGCAGCATCTCTAAGGGTCCCATTTATATGCAGTCTTACCAGAATGTGAAACGCTACCCTCGGTCTGTTTGGGAAGCTAAGCAGGCCTAGCCCTGGCTACGACTTGGATGGGAGACCTGCGGGGAGTGCCAGGTGCTCTAGACATTTGCTCTTTTCCATTGCCCTCTTCCAGGAAGTGCTTCCATAGGTAGAAAAGCAGCATCTCTGTGGGTCCTCTTCATCTACTGCCATACCAGCCTGTGAGCAGCCACCCTTGGTCTGTCTGGTAAGCTAAGCAGGCTTTTCTTTCTATTCGAAGTCAAGGTAACGTAAAGTGCTGTTTGGTCGGCTGCAACATTCTGTGTGCGCGAGTGTAAGACAGAGGGCACTAGCAATGCGCCGTCCCTGTGCTGTAGTGCAGCCAGGCTGTGCACGTGGCCCAGCTGAAAGCACTGAGTATGAGTGACAGCTTACCAGGCTACTAGTGGCTTGTGTCTCCGGTTTGGGACTAGTAGAAAAAGGAACAATTAGAGTATATTTAGTGTGCTCCCGGCCACACCGCCCTGTGCATGGCCATTCTCTGTTTGTCTGGGAAGCTAAGCAAGCTTGGCCCTGATTGTGACTTGGATGGAAGACCTGCAGGGAGTACCAGGTGCTCTGGTTTTTAGCTCTTTTCCTTTGCCCTCTTCCAGGAAGAACTTCCATGGGTAGAAAAGCAGTATCTCTGAGGGTCTAATCCAGCTGCAGCTACATAGACCTGTGTGCCGCCCCCCTTTGTCTGTCTTGGAAGCTAAGCAGGCTTAGCCCCGGCTGCGACTTGAATGGTAGGCTTGTGGGGAGTACCAGGTGCTCTATGTGTTAACTTTTTTCCTTTGCCCTCTTCCAGGAAGGGCTTCCGTGGGTAGAAAAGTAGCATCTCAGAGCATCCCCTCAATCAGCAGCAATACCAGCCTGTGAGCGGTCACCCTCAGTCTGTCTGGGAAGCTAAGCAGGCTTAGCCCCGGCTGCGACTTGAATGGGAGACTTGCAGGAAGGATCAGGTGCTGTAGGCCTTGTCTCTTTTGCTTTTCCCTCTTCCAGGAAGAGCTTCCATAGGTAGAAAAGCAGCAATTTACTCTCAGTCTGTCCTGGCTGCGACTTGAATGGGAGACTTGCGGGGAGTACCAGGTGCTCTAGGTGTTATCTCTTTTCCTTTGCCCTCTTCCAGGAAGGACTCCCAAGGGAAGAAAAGCAGCATCTCTGAGGTTCCCCTGCAGCTGCAGCCATACCGGCCTGTGAGCGGTCACCCACGGTCTGTCAGGGAAGCTAAGTAGGCTCAACCCTAGCTCCGATATGCATGGGAGACGTGTGAGGAGTACCAGGTGCTCTGGGCATTAACTCTTTTCCTTTGCCCTCTTCCAGGAAGTGCTTTCATGGGTAGAAAAGAAGCATCTAAGAGGTCTCATTACAGTAGTCTGACTGCAGCGTACGTTGCATGGCAACACTTGCAGTGGCTCCGGCCTCTGCTATATTGAGACAAGAGCAGGGATTAGGGATATATGGGATGTCCCTCTCCCTGCGCTCGATTCAGAGCTGCTTGTTTGGGCAGCTCTGAATCTGCTGAACCTGGGCCGCTCTCATTATGGAGTATTATGAGCATAATATTGAAGGGAAAATGGATTTATTCAATTTTGGATTAAAAGCTGTAACGTAACAAAATGGAAAAAGTGAAGTAATAAAAATATGCATAACCTGCACTATATAAGATGAAGTGGAGGAACCCAAAGCATATTTTCCATAGTTCTGTTTCTTGTGAAATATTTAAGGTGGGTTCACTGTGTGGTTTCCCCAACGTATGGTGGGAGTGGTGCCATAGGTAGAGTAACCTGCATAGTGCTGTCACAACACACTTAGGGAAGTAATTTCAATGTTTTGTTTACTTTTAGTTAAGATCTGTCCTAATTCCATTTTAAAAATTAGACACAATGAGAAACTCTAAATACTCTTATTTTTACCAGATTCAGTAATCTGTCCGATAGGGGACAAATAATTTCATCTGAAAATTTTCCATGTGAGGGGGCGTCTGTAATAGAGAATCTGCATAGGATTTTATACACCTGAGTGTCCAGGACTTAGGAGTTCACTGTTCTTTCCTACTCTTAAATCCAGACCTCTGTGCAATCTTTGTACCGTCTATGATTTCACATTTCAGTTGCTATGGGCTGGATTCAGCTTTTCACTCTCATGACTTACACTCATGACTTACACTCTCATGGTTAAAACCATGTCGAATTGCAGGGGAGGTAAAATGAATGTTAGTGTTTGCATGCAGGGAGAATACTTTATTTTTGCAATTTGCACAAGGATACTGACCAGCGTTACTGTTACACTGTTATTAGACTTGGGCTGGAAACATCAGCTGTCACCTGTTATGCTGATTGCAACTGATTAAATTTACCTCCCCTGCAACATGGTTTTGCCCATGAGAGAAGTCATGAGAGTGAAAAGCTGAATCTGGCCCTATGTGTACAAGGTGAGTGATTATTGGTAAAGTAAAAAGTTAAAAAAAGATGTTCATATATATCACATATTACATATTATTTATGTGAAATATATATTGTATTTGTTTACAAACACAAATAGCACAAATGGTAGCAGAAAAACATGATTTTAAATATTAATGTAGGTATTGTATCTTATGAAAAAATATGAGACTAATATATCACAAATAAGGAAAACTATATTACTTTACAGGGAACTATTAGATCTGTCAGCCAATAGTGCCAATCATTCATTGCTATAACTTAATAAATATATATAACTCAAAGGCTTAAAACAGTTCTTTTTAATAAGTCTGTGCCTTCGTTTATAAGAAAATCCATTTGGTTTTACCTTCAACATCAAGAGCCTGAAACCAATCAGAAGTATTACTGCTTATTAACTTTAATGTCATCTCTTTGATGAAAAATGTGACTGTCTTCATTTTAATATGGTGCATGGAGGAAGAAATATTAAATCTTTAGAGAAAAAGTAAACTTTGTCATGACATGAAACATATTTATTGAACATTTATTTTTCACCATCAAGCTGTATTATTATTATTATTAATAAAAAAAACTACCACGAAAAATCTTCAAGATTTTGACTTAAGAGGAAAAAAAAACACAGAAATATTTTATTTATTGTATAAATAATTTTAATATATTTTTTAAAAAATNTTACTTTTTTTAAATGAAGCAGGTAATTGTCCATAGGACATTACCTGCTTTTGCTCTTCTAAGCACAGCTTACACTATGTCAGGACATGGTGTAATCTGTTCTAGAATAAGCCCTGGTAACTGCGCATATGTAAATAAGAACAGGAGAGTAGTCGCCGCTTTAAATCAGGTCCAGAGTTACTAATGTCTAAGCTCTGAAGAGATTGCACACATGTTTAATAGCATCTGCGCATTCTCTGCATTAAAAGTTTGGATTGGGTTCTAAAAATCTCCTCTAAAAGCAAATGTTTTAATTATTACAGTTGTTGAGGTTCAACCTCAAGTTCAAATTTGCAGTTTGCAGGGTAACTATTAAAGAAAAAAAAAAAGTGCGGTCATTTACACAACACGTTCCTGCGATTTCTCACATATGTTTTCTTATTAACTTTGCTTGAGTTTAGTTTCTTTTTTTTACATTAACTGAAGCATAGCGAATATTACTAAATCTATTATCATTAACATGGTTACAGTTGCTATGGTGACAATAACAAATTCCACCGTGATACAGTTGATACCATAATGTTGGCTGTATGATTGGAAAAATAATGATAAAAGTGAAAAATGTAACGCCGCCAGGCGTAGCATTCAGACAGATCAGCATTATTCCACTTATAGAAAGTGTTGTGTTAATGACCCTGTCAGAGAGAAGACTGATGATCAGTTAACCCTTTTGCTCTTTAGTTTTGTCAGGCTAACTAGCTGCATTGTAAGCATTACAAACACATAGTACACCTTATTTACAGTGCCTGTAGCCATCATTAAGAACCTTTCACAAGCAATACAGTTATTGCCTAATAAAACAAAGATGGAAGTCTCAAAAGTGTGAAGATATTAGATAAAGTAGATGTGAGTATACAGTTTTGGGTAATTAAGGTTAATAATATAAGCTTTGGTATCTCCTTTTCTTTCTCCACCCCTAACTTTTCCTTCTCCTCCTCTCCACTCTCCTTTGGTGTTATCCAGGGTTCTGTTCTTGGTGTGCGTCCTTTTACCCTCTACACCTCCTGTCTGGGTAACCTTACATGCCCCTATGGTTTTAACTACCACTCCTACGCTGATGACACCCAAATGTACCTTTCCTTCTCTGACTTTAACCCTTCCTTCCAGTCCATAATATCAGATTGCCTTGTGACCTTATGCTCTTGGATAGCCTAATACTTTCTCAAGTTGAACATGGCCGAAACAGAACTCAACCTTTTCCCTCCCCCTAGGATCTTCTGTAAATTAAATCTGTTTTGATTATCTTGGTCATTTGGGCAGACTTAATTACAAATGTGGCCCCTAAAACTCTATACCTATACATTATCACCACAGTCATGTCTACTCAAGACTTTTGCATATAATTCCAGTTAGTAAAATGATTATATTTGCCTGTCTAGCTTCTTCAGAAATGTGAACATGCTGTATATAAAGCCAAAGCATCATTCATTACTGTAAAATTACTGAATCCATCAGGGCCATGGCGCATATTCCAAAATCACACTTGATACACTCAGTGTAATGTTAGTTGAGGGGTTAAAAGTTTGACAACTATTTTTCTGTATTAATAAGCACAATTCATGGCCAATATAAACTGATAGTGGTATCCCCTATCTAAATCCCTGTGACAAATCTCCGTTCTCCAGGCTGCTGATAATTGGCTGTAATTAACACTCTAATAGGTGTCTCGGCATGGTTTGCGTGTAGCGTGGAATCACTGCACAATGGTGTCCCAGCTGGATTTCTGTATTTAACAAATGTGTCCCACTTTTTATTCTTAAATGTGCAATCTGTTAACATTATGAAACATTACCTTTCATTTGATTCATTCAATATTGTGTAGGTGAACAATAAGAAGATATTTTTAAAACAGAAGACACGTTACTCTCTCACATTCCTGTTATATTTTTTTTATGACAATCCTTCAATTTTCTGTCACTTACATTACAAGCATGCCATCATTAGCATGTATCCTAAACTCACATGACTTAGGAATTAGTAGGACATGACCTTTTCAGGATGAATGCAACAAAAATATGTGATTCCCAAAAAGTCAATTTTATAACCAATTACTTTAATAAGATATGAAGTGTAAATTGGTATTTAATATTAAAGAAATGCTGATGTAAAGCTGTTGGGCATTTGAAGGCAAAGTATGTCTAATTGCAGCTTAAGAAGAGATGGAAAAAATTGTCTGCCTGGAAGATGATTAAGGTTAATTTGAATTATGCCAATGTGAATTAACTTAACTTTAGCAGAATGAACAACACCTTTTTGCTAACATGATCAATTATTTGTTTTAACTTAATATGCCAGTCTTCAAAGGTTTGATTTATTAGTAACTGAGTTTTTTTTCCCTTTAATTTGCGATCCTAAATATAACCATTTTATTTTAGGCTGACAACAAAAGAGAAATATTGTTGGATACTTCATAATATTTTGGCAACTGTGCTTTTGTACTTTACAGACCATAGCAACCTGGAAAACCACTGTTGTCAAAGAGTTAGTGCTTTGCTGGTTTTTAAAGGACTATAGTTCCTATTACTAAATTATATTATTATTATTATTTTTCATTTGTAGAAGTGGCGGTATGGAAACATAAAAATTATACAAGAATTATAGCTACTAGTTACTAGGGAGATTGCAGGGAAATTAAAAAGTGGGAATATTGCCCAGAGCAGAGGCGGCCCTAGGCATAGGCCGTATAGGTGGCTGCCTATAGCCCCGCGGGTTCAGGGGACATTAGGGGACCCGTGCCTATACGGCCAATGACCACCGTCGCCGTCTTCCTTGGCCTGCCGGGGAGCTATGTAGAGCTTCCCCGGCAGCCAGCATTGTGAAGTATTTCCTTCTTACTTCAGTGACTGCGTAAAAAAGTACAGAGTAACATTCTGAACATAAGAATGGCACATCCAACAGAGGAGCCATGTTAAATTGGGCCCTATCTGTGGTAAGTACAGCACCAGATCTATCAAGATCTCTCGTTGGGTGTTTTGATGAATCAAAATAAGTTGTCTTGTTTGGAGTTTCTAGCTTACATTCTCTAGCATGTAATAGGAAAATGAGAGCTAGAATATTATTTTTCGGCAATGGACAACATCTGAACTTTTCCATTCCTGCAGTTTAATAAATATGGGAACATGGTTTTTACCAGCATTGGTTTAGCCCATAAATAATTCCTAACCACTCCCCAGATCTGTAGTCTAGCTCTAGGTAATCCCCCTTACCAAATGTCATCCCCTAAACCATATGTCCTTTGTCATACTGACTTTAGTTCTTATACATAAAAGTCAAACAAATTCACATAATGATTGACCCAGTTAAGTGTCAATTGATAAAAGGAAAACTCATTATTAGCTTTATAGACTTAATATAAGGTTTTTGGGGAAGGCAACTTTATGCCCAGAGGATGGCCTGTGCATCTGGTGAGGCCGTACAGCCCGTGTCGAATGCTGCAGAGCTTAGCAGAGTGGAGTCATCTGAACAGCTACCAGCTAGATCATCTCATCCCGTGGCCGAGACATCGCTCGGAGCTAACATCATTCCCGATCCGCTTGGATCTCGTTCCCATTCATCCCGTATGGTGGCCAGGGTAGAACACATCCGCATCTACGTTCAACCACCAGATCTCTTTCTTGCATAAAGACTTTTATGTTGTTTGTTTTGTTGTGTGTCTGAAACTATCTGCCCTTATGTCTTCATTATCGTGCACTGTTCCTATACCATGTAAAGTGTCATTATTTAGAATGGGCGGGAACTTTACCTGAAACCTGTTCACCCACATCTGAGGACCAAAGATAACATCAATCAAGGTTTAAAGGTTACCCAACCCTTCTGACTAATAGAGGAGAACAAATGCTCTAACAATTTGTTGGGAACTGAAAAAAATTGGGGTTAGATCCATTGCTTTCATTATTGATTCTATTAGGTGATTTTGATCTACACTGCAACTCAATCACTTTCTTCGACCTGAGGTAATTTCCTTTGTGCATTTGGCCACATTCGCATCTTGTGGGCAATTCTTTCTTAAAGGTGTAAGCGAATCAGGATTAAAAGTTTTACCTAATTTAATACTAGCTTATTACAAACCCAGTCCCATCATGGAATCTTCTACTTCTTATAATACAACAAAAAAAAAATGATCCAACATACTATGCATTTGTCTATTCTATTAATAACATCAGCTGCTTTCAGGGTATATAGTCAAGGCCATGACAGTTTAAACCACATATTTAGAATATACATATTATTTTTTAAGCAAAATCTAAAAAGTCAAAAAAATCTGTATTTACAAAATGGTAAAATGTCCATGCTTTATGTAGCTTACACTTTTGCCAACTTAAAATATTCTGTTGTGGAGTAGCGATCGATCAAAGTTCTGCATCAACACATAAAGAAACATTACCTTTTTAAGCATTGCTAAACACTTTGACACTTTTGAAAAATTGAGTCTTAGATCCTAAAGGTTATTTGTTGTTGAGCAAGAAGGAGCT
Source organism: Platyplectrum ornatum (assembly GCA_016617825.1). NCBI lineage: Eukaryota > Metazoa > Chordata > Amphibia > Anura > Limnodynastidae > Platyplectrum > Platyplectrum ornatum. The sequence goes on from JABWIB010000266.1 coordinate 19,162, forward strand.
GTGCTGGAATGGCAAATGAGAGTTGCAAAGATAAATCTCTGTTAGAAGTATAAAGTTGTAAGATGAACAAACTAACTCTATAAAACAACGGTAATGTACAGTACATGTTACTAAGAAACATTAACAACATCAGATGCAAGTAACACATACATCTGAAATCAGGGGCGTAGCTAAAAGTTAATGGGACCAGGTGCAAAAGTTCAGCTTAGCCCCCCCCCCCCAAAAAAAAAACCCCATCTCATACACACTCACGCACTGACATGCACACATGCACACACACACTGACATTCACATGCACACACACACTGACATGCACACACGCACTCACTCGCACACACACACACTGACATGCACACTGACATGCACACACACACACATGCACACATGCACTCATATGCGCACTCACATGCAAACACACACTCACATGCGCACCCACATGCACACTCACACTCACATGCACACTCACATGCACAAACATTTAAAAATGTCAAAAAATAAAAATGGAGTTCACCTGAGAGTTCACATGACATGGCAGTACAGAACATGACAGGGCACGAACAGGTGGCTGATCGTGCCGCTGGACGCATGGAGGGGGGATGAGGGTGCCGGCGGCTGATTGTTCTA
>JABWIB010000266.1:46348-56957 GCA_016617825.1 Platyplectrum ornatum
AGATCTGTAAGATCTGTCAGGCTTCTGTCCCTTTAAAGCTGCAACTGGCTAGTCAGAATTAACTAGCCAATCGCAGCCTCTGCCGGGGACGGGACCAATAATTTTGTTCCTCCCCAGCTCCAGTAGCATGGCAGCTATCACTGACAGCTGCCATTACTAAACTGTCACCCCGCGATGCTGCGGGAGTGACAGTTAAATGAGCGCCGTACATGTACGGCACTCGTCATTAATGGCGCCCGCATCATGATCTTCCAGGATTATTCAGTCCTGGTGTCACAGAAGCCAGAGGCTTTCTCAGAGGTATGTTCATTGCCGCACTCCCAACGAAAGCGCTTCGCTCTCATGTACCCCGCGCGCTTGCGTCTCACAGTCGATGGGGAAGATAGGATCCTTGATGACCCAGCGGAGGCCCTGGCCTTTGTTACTGCTGAGGGGGGGACGTGCCACCTAATATATGAGCTGTTTCTGATAGTGAGACTGCCTAAGTCTATAGGAGTCTGCAACTCACCTTCGCTAGGGCTCTTAACCTGCTCTCGTTAACACTTTGTATGTTGTCAATTATGTTAACTGTTCTTGTTTGGTTATCTCGGGGATACCTTGGGGATGCTACCCCCTGAGTCCTCTTTTGTTTATGGTAAAGGAAAATGTTAAGAAAATGTTTGTCACACTGTTGCGATCTTGTATTCTGACCTTTTTGTACAATGTTTTGCTCGCAGGGAATATGCTGGTCGCTATTGGCCGGCCCAGGCCCAAACATTTGCGAAGTAAATGTGTAAAACTGTTGCTCTATCAACGTATTGCTGCCTGTGTCCTATATTGCTTCACGGCAAGCGGGCCGTTGGCTATGGCCTTACTGAATGTCCCTTATCTGCTGATGGCCGTCTTGGAAGTGGAATGGCCACCCTAGCTGCTTCTTTAGTTCCACCTGCCCCACACATAGTTTGTGTATTCGGGGTGGTGTCCTGGAACGTCGGTGGCCTCAACACCCCGGTAAAGCGCAAGCGAGTCCTTACCCACTTGAAGTTGATGCAGCTAGCGGTAACTTTCTTGCAGGAGACCCACTGGAGGGTGGATGGGGCGGGGACCTTAAAGGCACCCTGGATAGGCGAATGCATAGCCGCTAATTATAGGAACAAGACCAGGGGGGTGGAGGTTCTCTTACATAGGACACTTCAATACACGTAAGGGGAAACTACGGAGGGGCGCTTTGTCCTTATTGATGTGACTGTGTCTGGCACGGTTTACACGCTAGTGAATCTCTATGCCCCGAATTCTCAGCAGACAGCCTTCTTTACCCATATTCTGCAACTATTAGAGGCCCGCACTAATGAACACTTGATCATAGGGGGTGACTTTAACCTGGTAATGGACCCTGCGTTGGACAGAAACCCCTCACTGTACCCAGAAACACCCAAGCATGGAGGTTACTCCGCTCTTTTCCCCCTACCTTGCAGGTCACAGACCCTTGGAGACTTCTCAATCCGACCGACCGTTCTTACTCGTTCCAGTCTCCTGCCCATCTTTTAGTATCCCGCATTGACTATTTCCTGGTGTCTGACTCCCTCCTTGCGCACTTGGGGGACGCTGACGTACATTGTCATTTCCGACCATGCCCCGGTGTCCCTGTTTATTACCTTTGATGACCCAGTGGAGTTGTTCCATGGTTGGAGGTTCCCGTCCTATCTGGCAAACTCTCCTGACTTTGCTAAATTTCTGACTGGCTGTTGGCTTGACTATGTGGACAATAACATGGAGCATTGGGATGACCCCGTCCTGTTTTGGAGCGCTTCCAAGGCTGTGATTAGAGGACAGATAATTAGCTACATGGCTCAACAGCGCCGGGAGGGGGAACGGAAACACACCGAATTGCAGTCTGTAGTGACCGAGACGTTTGAGTTGTATGCCAATGACCCTACTGACGAGATGTACCGGGACTATATGATGGCGAGGAAGGTTTTGGAGGACTTCCTATTAGTTCAAGCTCAGCGTAGTGTGGACTTCTCCAAACAAAGGTTTTATCTTTGGGGCAACAAAACCGGCAAGTTATTGGCGTCCCTGGTGCGGCCCATCTGTCCCAGAAACCTTGTCCCTTCAGTGAAACACCCATCCACCTCTGAGATTGTCACCAACTTGGCTACTATTGTTAGTCTGTTTGAGGACTATTACAAGGAATTATATGCGGCTCGCCCCGTTTGACTCGGCGATGCATGCTCACATCATCTCTAGGGCGTGCCTTCCCCACCTCTCCCAGCTTCAGAGGGACTCCCTAGACCGGGATATCACGCCGGAGGAATCAACGTGGCCATCTCGCGCCTGAAGGGTGGCAAGGCACCGGGTCCGGATGGATTCCCACCGAACTATTATAAACTGCTGCAAATGCACATAGTGCCGGCATTGATGGAGTTGTACCGGGTCCTACACTGCCAGGCGCCAGATTTCCCAGACTTTATCTCCGCTTACACCACATTGATCCCCAAACCTGATATGGACCCCCAACTCCTGTCCTCATATCGCCCAATAACACTACTTAACTGTGATTTTAAGATTATGGCCTCCCGACTACAATCCCTCCTGCCTGCCATGCTCACGTCTCACCAGCTGGGATTCACGAAGGGACAGCACTCTGTGAAGGGGATCAGGGCAGCCATAGTGGCCTGGTGGCCTCTAAATTGGACCCGAAGTCTGACCATGATTTGTTCAGCCTTGATATTAACAAAGCGTTTGATACGGTTTTGTGGCCCCATCTGTTTCGTTCTGTGATGGCGAGAGGGGTGGGTGGTGACTTTCTGTCCTTGCTTGGCTCTTTCTATGAAGCTCCCTGTACCCGACTGCTGATTAATGGCACCCGTAGGGACGTGATACGAATGTATAGAGGTACGTGACAGGGTTGTCCACTCTCACCCCTGCACAATTTGGCACTGGATTCCCTGTTGCGCAAGATTTATGTACCTAGGGGTGTGGATTCCTAAACATAGTTCGCAAATTTATTCACNAAATATTTCCAGATGTATCTCCGATATTTCTGACGACTTTAAGGCCTGGCTAAACCTGCCCCTGAAGTACTCTGGTAGGGCCAATCTCATTAAGATGGTGGCGTTTCCCCACCTCCTCTATTTCCTCCAGGTCCTCCCTTACCTCCTTAACAGGCGTGATGAGAGAGCTATTTGTAAAGCATTCCGGCACTTTCTGTGGAAGGGCAAGTGTCCCCGCATTAGCCTGCTCAAACTGATGCAATCTAAGTCTAACGGAGGACTTAACCTGCCGGACCTCGGGAGATACAGTAGGACTGCAGTGTTGCGTTACCTGAAGGACTGGCTGCATGGCACCTCAATCTATGCCGACGTGGCGTTAGAGGGGGGTATCCTGTCAGGGGGGAATCTCACTGCCTACCTGCACGCGGCAGATGACTCGCTCACACCGGCGCTGCGTTCCCATCCCCTCCTGGCTTCCCCGTGCAAGCTGTGGGGCATTTTGCGCCGCCAACGAGGCCTTTCCACGAGGCAGCCAGGGGCCTGGTGAAAGTGTCGCAATTTGTTGCTGGGTTGGAGAAACGACTGCTCCCCTACAGTTATATGGCTGATGGTTTCTCATTTATAGCGACTGATAAACTTGCTTATCTTCAGGCCTTACACTGCTGCTCAAGCGTGACTGCACATTGTGGCCCGGATGACTGGAGCAACCCACTGGATAAGCGCCTACTCCTGACCCCTGCAGCTTCCAAAGCTATATCGCTAAATTATAAATTTCTGCTAACACCCATGGACTATTCCTCCCACACTACATGGTGCAACCACTTTCCGGACCTCACGCACGATATCCTCCTGAAAACCTTAACAAAATCAGTGCAACTAATGCCAGCCAGTATATATGGGGAAATGTTCTAAAACCTGTTCCACCACACGTACCTGACGCCACGTAAACGGTTCCACATGGGGTTGTTACCCACACCTAACTGCCTTCGCTGCCAGGACCCGCAGGCGGACCTTTATCACTGCCTCTGGGCTTGTCCGGTCCTCCGCCCATTCTGGATGGCCGTCAGGAGGTTCGCGGAGACCTGTTTGGTGGCCCATCTACCCCTCACTCCGAGGTGGGCCGTCTTGGGTATCTTGCCTGAATCACACAGAGCTTCCCCAGCATTGCGGTGCCTCCTAATGATGGTCAGTGCGGCTGCTCAAAAAACTATTCTTCACAGATGGCTGGACAACTCCGCACCTCTGTTCTCTTTATTTCTGGAGAAATTCAACTTCTTATTCAGAATGGCTTGGATGGAAACTCTCCTTGACAAATGCAGGAAGGTGGAAAGATTTTTTGAACTATGGGAAGGTTTCATCGACATCCTTCCCTGTCGCTTAAAACTACATGCTAGCTTTCGGGATACTGCTTGGTACATGGAACGGGTGATGGGGGGTGACCCACCCATCTTATTGTCTTGAAGTCACCGAACGGGCGAACGGCGGGAATGTCTACCGTAGCACACTGGGGTAACCTTGAGAATCGGAACTTACCAAACTTTTTATATTCCCGACTGGCTGAACTATTTTTGGATCAGAAGTGCACCTTTCTTTTATTACTGTTGTATTACTCTGGAATTATCTTTTGTTTGAGGTGTAACAGTGTGACATGTGGTTTAAAATAAAAGTAAAAAAAAAAAAAAATCTTTATTACTTCTGCATGCAACCCAGAGACAACAATTGTGCAATAATGTGAATATTTTTTCATTGTTTTATTTTGATATTCTTCACTATATATGTTTCCTCTGCTGTTTCCCATATATAATTGTCATTCAGGATTGGAGGAGGAAAGCAAAATTGAAGTTTCCAGTAAAAATTTACTTTGTTTCCATCAAAAGTTGAGACTGATTTTTCCATATAGAGTTGGCCTTCTCCTTTGTGAGTTTATATGTAATATCGAAATTTAAGTATATTTACTTACTTGGATATTTATTGTGGGACCTTGGAATATACTTGTGAGGAATATTAGACACTGAAAAAGATAATGGCAAGATTTGACAGGATAGCACACCTTCCCGATTTTGTTTATATGTGTTGCCTTAATATCAAATTTGGTATCAGTAGAAGGTCCTGGTGGGTAAACTAGGTGAGTGTCCTAAATAGCACAGTGGGTCTGGCATATATATTTTTTGTAAATTATAGGCATCCAGAGATAGTCAAATAAGTCTGAGATGGAATGGGGTAAACATATGTGACAATGATTTGCCTAGCAACCAGGACGCAAAGTTCCTGCACCAATGACAATGCTAGAGCGACGACAATAAAGCCTGGTCTCTTGCATTGTTAAAAATGAATAAAATTAGCCAGTGTTTAAAAATTACTACTATTAACATTACATTGACTTATATACAAGAGTAATAATAGTCAGCAGAATAAAAACGTTACTAACCACACCAGGTTACCACACCAGGAGGGGAATTCACTAAGCGGAGAGTTTGCTGGAGAATTTGAAAGGTGGTGAAGTTGCCCATAGCAACCAATCAGATTCAAGCTCACATTCTCCAGTATGCAAAATGAAACTGAGAGCTTGAATCTGATTGGTTGCTATGGGCAACTTCACCACCTTTCAAATTCTCCAGCAAACTCTCCGCTTAGTGAATTTAGGCCCAGGTGACACCAACCCTAAAGACTCCAATAATACAATATAGCTTTATAGAAGGGTATATTGACATGGTTTTTGTAGTTTTCTCTCAAATTGGAATCTATGATTTCCACAGTAGAATTATGTCAATAACCTATAAAAGTAGCAGAGAGAAAAATAGAAACATTGGTGCATTATAAAGTGTGATCTGAATCTGTGTGTCTTCATCATGTTACCTTTAATTTTGTGTAATTATGTTGCATATAATAATTCATATAACAAAGGTTTAATAATCCTATTATTTATTTAGATAATTCTACAGAGCCTTCTATGTATTTGGTCAATAAATTATATTATATTAAACAGTGAACATTTTTTGTTATATTTTTGCTAGTCAAACATCTACAATATGTCAAAGTAACCTCTGTGAATATACAGACATGCATTAACCTGCAGGCATAGTTTGTTATGCAGCTATTTCACCAAATGCTCTTTTAAGTTACAAAGCTCTGTATATTATGCATTTATTTATTCATTTTTGAAAAAAGTATAAACTTAAGATATACACATATGGTAAACTGGGCATGTCCCTTGTTAGCTTTTTGGTTAGGGGTTGAGACAGAAGTACATTGTCACAACAACTGTGTTTAAATATCTTGTTATGTTAATTTGTAGCAAAAAAAATGACAGGTTTTAAGCAAAGTGCAAGGTTGTAAACTATTTCATTTGCCTGTAAGTGTTTTACATAATATACCATTGGGATCTGGGGTCTTTAGCCCATCCAAATACACATGTAGAGAGTTTCTAACAGATGGTCAGTCTTTGACAGCCTGCTGGTTGCATGGCAGATTTTGCTGGCTGCTGTCTTTTCCTGAAAATCATGAATAAATCAAAATAAGGACAATTAAATATGAGTTTTGCATATCTCTAAAATATACCCAGAATTCAGTAGAAACATTTCTCTTTATTTAGTTTCTATAACACACAAGTGAAAAAAAATAGTTTTAAATACACTTTGACCAGTTCTTTAAGACTATACAGCATTTACCAGAGGAAAAATATAACTTTCATATATAAAGATAAGAGGATTCTGGTTTTTATATTTATAACAGACTTCCATTCCCATTGGTTACCAGGGCCTGATTCAGTCCTGCGTCTCCTCCAGCCAGACTGATGATTTGCCAATCTACACATGCACAGATTGGCTTTGAATATCAAGCAAAGTCCGATTCCATGCCCTTGCAACTCCAGCATATGGAATTGAGAAAAAGGGTGTGTCCAGACATGGTGCAGGCGTAGCGCAGAGCTGTAGAGGCTGTTAATGTCCTATGGAAAATTACCTGCCTCATTAAATGTAAAATAAGGATTTAAAAAATTTTACAAATATTATTTAAATAAATAATGTTCGACTAATGGTAACTGATTCCAGTAATTGATTATAGATATATGTGCGCACCCTTATGGTGGTTTCTGAACAGGATCTGGATACAGTATCCGTTGTTGTTGTAATCCGGTATGTAATAGTGATGCATTATATAGTGTGGAGGGCACTTGTCATGTCCAGCTCCATAACTGGAAATACTTTGAGTCTGTGGCTAAAACCTTGAGGATTAAAAACAGCAACTGTATCTAGGACTGTCATATAATGTAAGCTTGTTTTGCTGGGTGCACACTACTGGGCTGATACAGAGTTACCAAAACAAGCTATACTTGCCAAAACAGGGACATGTGAAGACCTGAGCAAAGCCATATTGCAATAGAAGGGGAAGAAATTAACTATAATTATTTTGCATGCAGGGGAAATTCTTGCTAATTGATTTTGCACATAGAATGTACACAATGCATTGGTTTATGAACAATCTGTAACAGTGGTCATAGTGGAAAAGTGGGTATATGGACATTATAAATGATAAAATCTAATTTTATTTAAACAGTATACATTTTCACTTACTCCTGTTTTGTCCTAATATTTTGTAATCAGTATTATCCCATGTCTACCATGTAAAGTGTTTTTAAATTCACTTACAAACAGGGTTGAATCTAAACAACAGTATCAATTTCTATATGTCTAATTTCTAACCTCCATTTATTCCTCTTGTATGTCTTCCTAGTCTCCATTTCTGCCTTTTTCTGTGAGAATCCTTAGACCAGTTCTGTGTTTAGGGGCCCTGTGGTGACCCCCTACCCCCAATTGTCCTGAGGTTAATCCAGCTCTGCTTACATCTCTCAGCCTATATGCATTTGTTTGTATATAATGAATGGCTTAATTTTAGTATGACCTCTACAAAATTTCTACTGAAGTACTCTGGATGGGGTACATGCAATTTCAATGCTTTGTGTGCTCTTTTGCTTCACAAAAACTCACATTTTTTAATATAGTGTAAGGGGATAAATGAACTTTATTACATTGTAGTGGATTGTGGAGCTTGTTTAACTGTCTTTTCATTTGGATCTTTTAAACACTGATGACATTGCCTGTGTCCAAGGTGTGCATAGAGATCTCATAGCCTGTTAGTGATTTTAATAGGCAATTATGCACAGGAACAAAGAGACACTTCAGTAAATTAGACTAGAAGATTAAAACTTACATTTGACATTCGGGAGATATGCTGTTGCCACACAAGTATTTTTTACATTACTTGTATTCCAAATTGTTGTAGGATATTTAATTCTGTTTTTTGCGAAGAACCAGTTGCTGTAAAATGGAATAGTAGAAATTGTAGATTTAATTATGTATGATATTCATAGCTTGTCATTGTAGATATTATTTTTTATACATACATTATTTTATGCATTTCTAGAAATTTATTTTTATTTTTAATAAAATGGTTTATTAATTAAAATTTTCCCTTTATTATAATTGTTGACTATTCTTAAGACTAACTAACCTACTAAAAACTATTTTCACTTTTTAGGAGGTATTTTTGCCATCATTTTGTACATCACTGTAAATAGTTATATTAAGGAATTATGTATGTAAAAGTATTAATACTTTTATATACTTTATAAAATAATAAATTTGAAGTAAATTAAAGTGAAGTTTGAGGAGATTGACCTTAATTTACCTAATTAAGTGTGTGAGCAATAATTCATCATGGAAATTATTTGCAAAAAAATCTACATTGTGTATGCATTCTGGACCTGATCCAGAGCTGCTTATCCGTCTGTTTCTCACTGCACTGCAGCCCATCTTCCAGCCTCTGCATCCTTCTCCTTAGAACTATGGAAACAGGTAGTTCCATTATATTTAAATGAAAAAAAAACTTGTGCGCTTAAATCTATTTGAACATTCCCACTTTCAATCTCCTTGCAATATCCCTGCTTAGTAAATTTAAGCCCATCTGATTCACAGATAGCCAACTGATAATAGTGTTCATGATTCAAGTGTCAAAATAAACACACAGAAAAAAACCTGTCAGTATGTGTTAATAATATGACTGGGTTTGTTTTTTATACAAATCATATCAGTGGTCAAAGTGGGCCGGTATTCACCGGTATGGTATACCGGCATTCATGCCACCAAGAGACGCTCCCTTGCCCCACAACCTACGAACATGAAATTTTATGATAAATGCTCCTTTACCTCTGAATCAATTAGCAGGAGCTCACTGCTATTAAAATTCTGACCACACGCAGCAACCTTTTTTTTTTATTCAGGTAGCATATACAGGGTAAAGCTACATTAAAAAAAGCCAAATGGCGTTCCTTCCCTTTTGAGCCCTACCATGTGCCCAAACAGTGTTTTACAACCAAATATGGGGTTTTATCATACTGAGGAAAAATGATGGGGTGATTTTTCTACTTATCCTTTGTGTATATGTAATATTTTGGGGTGAATCTAAAAATAAATGGAAAAAATTACATTTTTAATTAACATTTCTACAAAACTACAGTGAGGTCAAAATGCACACTACACATATAGATGAGTTCCTTGACGCATGTCATTTACAAAATGGTACCACACTACTGTGTGCCCAAATAGCATTAACATCTGTTCTTTTACATAAAAAATGGATTAAAATGGAAAGTTTGCTTAAAAGGGAAATTTTAAAATGTAACCCTCATTTTGCTTTAACTACTGTTAATCACATGAATGATTAACAAACTTTCAAAATGCTTTTTTGAATACTTTGAGTGGTGAATTTTTTTTTAAAAATGGGGTCATTTATGTGAATGTCTAACATACATGCCTCTCAAAGCCACTCAAAAGTTTCAAAAGGAACTGGTCCTAAAAAAATTTATACTGAAATTTTCTTAAAAATATGAAAAATTGTGCAAAAAAGTTTAAAAGCCTGATACCGTCTTTAAAAGTAAAAGGATGTTTTAGAATATAAAGTAGACATATTGTAATTAATATTGTAATAATATATAAAATAGTTATTAACTATTTTGTATGGCAACTTTTTGCATTTTTCACATAATTTCGCATTTTTCATGAATAAACACAGACTGTATCAACCAAAATTTACCACTAACCTAAAGTATAATGTGTTAAAAAAAATCTCAAAATCAGTAAATAAATGGATAAGAAAAGCATTAAAAAGTTGTTCCCTCATAAAGTGACACATGTCAGATTTGAAAAATAGGGCTGCATCCTCCGACACAAGTAGACAGCATCTTTAAGTGTTAAAACAGTTACAGTACATACCAGAGAAAGGCTAAGAACCACAAGTCAATATCAATTAAATCTTAAAAAATAATCTACATAGTTTTTATTAATAAAATAAAATGTAACCCAAATGGAACGAGTACAGGCATCCTCTGTCCACATAGAGTGTCCACCACATGCACATTCTGCATGTGCTTAAATCTCCGGATCAGGGGGGGAATTCAGTAACTGACGAATCTTCGTTGAAAGTTCGTTTCGTCAGTGGCTGACGAAAATTCGGCGAAAATTTGTCAAATGTGTATTCACTAAGTGACGAATGTGTATTTTTTCGTCATTTAGTTTGACGTTTACATATCGTCAATGAACGTTCGCCGTGACGAATTTTTCCATAGAAAGGATTCAAAAATG
>JABWIB010000266.1:67521-80913 GCA_016617825.1 Platyplectrum ornatum
TTCAGTCCTATTCGAGGGTCGAATTCACAATTCGATCTTTAGTAAATCTACTTGCCAACGGCGGAGATAGGGAAAAATCNAAAATTCGATTTGCAAATCGAAGCTGTAATTCGAACGATAATTCGGACGCGAATTCATTCGGACCAGCGATTTGAGACAAAATCGGGCCTTAGTAAATATGAAGATGGCGAATTCGGACCAAAATTCGAGGACAGAAATCGAAATCCTCAATTCGACCCTTAGTAAATACCCCCCATAGAGTTATATTCAGAAATGAACAATAAACTGACATATACAAGTCCCTCTTCCTTATTTATAATAATAAAAATCATGTCCAGAGCTCTTTTCAAATGAATCAGCTATGAATAAGGCAATGTGACAGTGGAATATTGCAGAAGCAGTATGTCATCTGATTACTGTTCCATTTCCTGAATCATCTTTCAATAAGACCATTAGACCATCAGGTTATATTAATTCTTTATGGATATTTTTACATGTGCTTTCTATGTACTAGGTCATGATAACCTTTTAGTTCAAAACATGCTCTCATATCCATAAAATATACTTTAATAATTATTTCTATATATAACACATTTTCCTAGTCAACCTCCATATAATCTAAAGTGCAGAGGGTATTATACTATATAAAATTCTGGTACATTTTGAACAAACTAAACAGTTTTAACTTTGTTTTCATTTTAAAACTGAAAAGATGTTAGGAAGAAATGAGTACGTTTTGCAAGCGTTTTGCACATCCAATATCCAGTCAAAATTCTAAAACACGCACCCCTGGATAAGATGCAGGTATCCTTTTTCCCTGCACCAGTGAATGTGGGACCTTGGCCTTGTGCCCATTGGTTAATATTTTCTGCACTCATTTCATGCTCACTCTGACCATTACTATTAATATTTTTTTTTTATTTAATTTATATTGTTTTATTAACACAAAGGTAAAGCATGTGGAATTGAATGCCTTGCCATGCCGCATGAACTCATGAAGAACAAATACTTTGAGATAGGAAAGGTAAGCAAAAAATATGGTAATGGGGATAGACTAAACACAGGCCCACGTAATTCAAAAGTCATTGAGGCATAAAACAGACTGTTACAGAGAAACATTAATATAATTTATTAATGTGTTTATTAGCCAAAACAATTACACACACTCTGTAGTGCAGAATAAGGATGCATACATCAATTTAGTCTGGATACTTATCCTAAAAAAAACCTATCTACGGTACCCTTGAGAATCAATTATTATTAGCTTACAACAGGATTCATATCTTTACACATTTGTTACTCCTGCAAATCAAAATATTCGCTTACTAGTGCTGCAAGACATAGGTTACAAATATATTTTATGGAAAAATTTTCCATAGATGTCATCTGACAAACACAAAAAGGAAAACTGTAATCCAGCATGGAACCATTTGCGCAGCACCACATGTTTTAATATAAATATCTAACCTATGGGGGTTTCTGGTGTAAATTAACAATGGAAGGGAAGGAGAAAAATTGATAGGAAAACCTGTAGATTGTACTCAATAATCAAGATTAATGCAGAGCAGTACTAAACAACCAAACAGCATAAGGGAACCTGACTATATAATCCGCAGAGTAGGAATGCCACTGCCAACCCTTAATTAGAGACTGCTCCTATTGGCTGTCAGTCTGGCTGTGACTGACCGCCAGCATATCCACAAATACTGCAGAGGAAAGATAAGACCATGGCCTAAGTTAGCACTGGGGATAGCATGCTGTTTACACTACTCAAGCACCAGGACTTACCTCTCTGTGCTCTCTGGAGGTGGCATAGGGTGCTGGAGGCAGGCAAGAGTGACTGGAAGCCTGGCAAAGGTCTCTGTGACTAGCTTGTAGTCCGTTTGCAAACTGTAAGTGACACGTTCTCCATATTGGGAAACCAGATCCCAGGATTCGTGGCCCTAGGTGGAAATTTTAAAGGGCCACACTCCTGCTTTTTGCTGGGTAGCTACTTGAGCATGCCACCTATGACTTAGGCCATCTCTGAGAACTTATATCATGTTTGTCTCTAAGGGGCCGATTCAATAAGACTGCTGTACATGTCTTCTCAAGGAAGCAATAATTTTTTTCTGGAACTTTCACTATTAACAGGAGATGCATGAGGAAAATCAACAGAAATTAATCATTTCATTCTGATTAAGGAAAGTGAATCATCTGCTCATGAAATACAGTTACCGTTGCCAATGATCCATTAAGTGCTTATCTTGTCATAACAGCAAATTCCAGTTTCTGGTTTGATAACAATGAATTCCCCAGCAGAGCCTGATGAATTTATATGAGGAATTTATCTTCTGTACATATGCAAATGTTTTTTTTAACAGGTAAAACTCTGATGACAACTCTACCAGATGATGACAACCTGGGCCTAAGTTTACTAAACTGTGGGATTGGAAAAGTGGGGCTGTTGCCCATAGCAACCAATCATATTCAAGCTCACATTGTAACTGTATGTGGTCACCCGCTAAGATTAGAAGAATGGAAGTTTCACAACCAGCAGAGGCTTCTTTACAGTAAGGGCAGTGAGGATATGGAATTTATTGCCTGAGAAGGTTGTGATGGCAGGATCAATAGATGAATTCAAGAAGGGGTTAGACAANTTTTTNGAGGTAAANNGTATTCAGGGTTATGACTGNTAAGTTATTTAGTATCTNAATCAGGAGGGAGCTCTTGTATATTTAAACTGGATTAATTTCAATTATAAAATTTAGGATCGCAGGAGATCCCATAGGTTGAANTTGATGGACTGANGTCTTTTTTCAACCTCAACTACTATGTTACTATGTTATATAAATTTAAACTGAGAGCTTAAATCTGATTGGTTGTTTTTCAATCCCACAGTTTACTAAATTTAGGTCCATGTGCAATCACCTTTCCTACTGGGACTACTGGCTATGTTTAGGACTGCGCTCACTACATTACAATTCTGCATTACAATTCCAACAAAGCCCTTGATTTATGTATTTGATTTTTTTTAGTCATTGCAAAATAAAAACAGTGTTATGGTTATGAAGCAATAGAAATCAGTTAGCCCCCAAAAGAAAAACACACAAAAAATCCATTAGACATTGCCATATATTTTCTTTTTGAATTCTGTACATGAGTAATTTAAGCATTTCTATGTGTTCCATTAAGAGATTATCAAAGTTTTTATTTTTTAGCAATGTAGTTTCAAACATTTCCTAATTAAAATTATATGGAGTGTCATTTCTTAAATAATGATAATGCCCTAATTTTCACTATAAAGCATATCCTGGAATTAAAGAAATGTATGTTTTCTACTTAGCAAACCTTTATTTCCTTTAATTAAGAAATCCTAGAAGATATTTTAAAATCTGCACGAGCTAATAAAGTAGTCTGTGATTAACAATCTATGCATTATTTTTCATTAATACCACCTAAAATATTATGTTAAATTTATCCTAATAAATCCTCTTGATCCTGGCGACCTTGTTTGTGCTAAATATGGGACAGTCTGTAAAAAAATGTGTGGTTTTATACTCTGTGGGTTTAAATTATATGCCAAATAGCTTCAAAAGACATTTTAATTGCTAAAATGAAAATACGACACACATCAAAGAATCTTTATTTTCTTCATGCTGATGCCTACTTAGCTTTTTTGCATATCCATTTAAAGCTGTTAGACTTTATCCTTACTGTGGCACCCCTTGAACATCTCTTCTTTTAATGCATTCTATAATAAAAGTCATATATGGAATAAAGGAAAATTAAAATGTTAAACTTCAAAACAAATCCCTGAAACTTCATGTTAAACCTGATGTGTAGAAATATTTTTAACATAAAACTTTGGTAATTTGCAATGCTTATAAAGGTTGTGAATTTCAAAGTGCCCTACCGTACCTTTGAATAAAATGTTCATTATTCATAGACAATCAATACTATGTTTCCATTTGTTTGAATGTCATTTATAGTTGATCCTTTGGTTTTTTTCACTAACTAGAAAATCTTTTCAAGTAATGTCTTGTAAACAGCGGAAAATGATGTTTTAAGGAATAAAAGATTTGATAAAATATAAAAAGCAGCATGAAAATTACACCGGAAGAGATGTTATTTAAACGAAACTACTCTAAATGTTATTCTGTATTATATCTGTTTTAAAAAATAAATACATATCATGAAAATCATAAAGCAATATTCATCTCTATTACGCAATTTGGTTAATTAACATTCATTAATATTGGTTTTGTTTCTAAAATCAATTTCATGTTTTGCATATGCATAATTCCCATTAAAGACTTCGGTTTTGGTTTTGTGTTTTGGATTTCATGAAAATCTTATGGAATTTTTATACCTTGTCCCAACAAGGCTTCATTTATAACGTTAATGCTGGAGCAGTGTTGGTATTTGGAAGGGTCTTTCAATGCCATGAGAATCAATACAGTTAAGGCTTTTCTGTTATTACTAGAGGTGTGATTCATGCATGAATGTAGCCAGGTAAACAGAAACAAGAACCAGGACTTCCCAGATTTAATTTACAAGAAGAGTCCAGTTATGTTCCTTCAGTCCATCATAACACAAATAAAAGCAGTTTTCATTTAATGCAGCTACAGTTGTGCTAGTAAATATAAATAAAAGTACAGTAAACATGGACAGCAGAACTCCAATCACTTATAGAGACAAGGTTGGCCATTATAGCATTTATCTTGAGAGACCTTAGCAGGGTGGCAAAAGTAATGTTTTATAGATTCATCAGTAACAAGGGACGTGATTCAAAGTGGCAACTGTCGCCGCTGTGTGCGGATCTGTACTCATTGTCAAATTAGTAAGATCTAATATTATATTTCTGTCAACCGATCAACCATCAACCGATTTTTTGATCTTTTGGCCTGCTCAATCTTAAATATTTTTTTAGGTAAAAATTGTTCAGTGTTTGGGCACTTGCAATAATCCTGCCATTTAAGACCCACTTTAAGAGCATAAACCAAATGATTAAAAAAAAAAAAAAAAGTTTGCATTTTTTTTTACCATACAATTGTTGTAGTGTATGGTGGCTTAAAATTCCTTAAAGAATTGGTTCATTTTTAATCCAATTAAGATCTATCTTATAGTGTATGGCCAGCTTTAGCCAGTACTTAAAGTATGTAAAGTCTTGGTCTGGTCCTTACTTCTCTACTAAAATGTAAAGTACCTTGTATTTCATCAGTTATTTCACATATTTTACTATCTTAATTGGTACCACATGGGTACTAATGCTATATCTATGGTATGCTTTTTATATTGTGCAACTTCATTACAATCTGCTCTTGTATGACATATCATTACAAGGATTTTCCTTATATATGTCTTAAAATCACAATACTTGTTTCTTATTGGACCAGTATTAGATTGAAATGAATTTATCAATAATCCATATATAGAAACATAGAAACGGCAGATAAGAGCCACAAGGCCCATCCAGTCTGCCCAGTTGTGTATTTAAAACTATACTGACATAATTTCATACTTTATTTTGTTTGAGACTTAGAATAAACATATATTTACCCCTGGAACTGTCTGTAGTATTAGCCTCCACCACTTCTGATGGGAGGCTATTCCACTTACCAACTACCCTTTCAGGGAATTAATTCTTTTGCACATTTCCTCTGAACCTACCACCCTCCGGTTTATAAACCTGCCTCTCCCTTCTCTGCTCCAAGCTGTACATATTTCGTTGCTCTAATCTTTCCGTATAGTTTTTGTTGGTCATACAATGCACCATTTTATGAACTGCATATATTTTTATACACTCATGTTATTTAAACCATGCATGTTTTTTCATTATAATTTATATAGAGCCACATCCAAATATATGCCAGGAATATCTGCATGTGGTTGCCCCCTGAATACACCAGTCCGAGTTCAGAATTTTAGGTGCATAATTTTATGAGGACAGAGAAACAGGGCTGGTGTACTGATATACACTTTTCATTTAGTGATGAATTTGTAAGCATTTTTCTCTCTGGGTAGACAGCCCATTTGTCAAAACAATATGTTATACATGTCCTGTTTAACCTTTGTCAAGGTCAGGGCAGTAGGGGAGATCCATTTATGCAAAATGACTTTGTGAGCCAGTGTGAGAACTATTGTAATCCATAGTTTGACAGTTTTAGGAGTCAGGATTTCCAGAATTGGATTCCAAGTATCATAGTTGCAGAATGTTTTTAAATAGGGAAAATACTTAATTACAAAACAAGACACATCCCATCTGCACTCTGGACATATTGCTTTCTCTGGTGTCGGCAAACACCAAGTATGCAAACACCAAGTATGCAAATGCCAGTAAGTTGTGCAGAGTTTAACCATTTTCTAATGCTGACATGATCTAAGAGCCGAGAGGTTGGTGAGTCCCAGTCCAGAACATCCCTTTTCCAGCTGAGGAATACATTTTTTGCTAGAGCAGGGACATACTGTACCTACCAATAGATATTTAATAAATCTCAGATTCTAAATCTGTTTGTTTTAAAGTATTTTAGGATTGTATCCAAGGCATTTACTTGTGGCCGGTATGTTAAAAACAAATCAAAACATAATGGCACACTTGGAGGTATAGGACAAAATGTCTATGTGGCAGATTATATTTACATAGGAAGGAAACAATATTACCACTTGGGTCAAACACATCTCTGAAAGACAAAATTTCCTCTCTCTCTACATTGTGAGTATTCTGGATCCTGGGGGAACAACTTTCCATTTTCAAAAGCAAAAGTGGAGATGCACTGAAGGATCATGAGGCTGATCGCCTGATTATCAGCATTTTAGCCTATTTGGTCATTAATGTCCTGTCAGTGTGGGGAGAAAAAAAATAAGGGTGACTCAAAAGCAATCATAATGTGATCATTGATTGAAAAATGTTAAACAGCATTAATTTATAGGTATTTCATGTAAAAAAATGTATAAAAAACGTTAATTAATTATTTTTATTATTGTTATATTATTTATTATCATTTATTTGTCCAAATAATTAAAGAACACATAATTAAAAAAAAAGCGGCAACTCTATTCTTCCTATAAAAAAGTAAATTCATTTCTTATGTCCTATTTCTTTAAAACGTTTATTCTACCTTTGTAGTTTTTCTACAAACCCACAAATTACACAGTACTGTACATGACAACAGATGGCTGAGCTGGCAGAAAATGGAGACTAATCATATCTGCGGATGTTGCTGACATTTGTGAAATATTCTCAAGGTTTGCTATTTAGGTTTACTGACATTGTAAGAATGCAGTACCTTACAACATTGCATACCTTCACAGGCTGTCAACACAAGGATATTTTTATTCAATGCTTTTCATCATCATTGAAGCATAATTCACTTTCTTCAAAGATGCATTGGAAGAAATGTCCTTTGAAAATGGTCACAGATTGACTTCTAGTGAATATACTATACAGTAGTAAATATAGTACAATACAAAAGTGTATATCAGAGTAAAGTAAATATTGTATATTATATGTAGTCAAATAAGGTTCCATGTTGCATTCTACATATTTCATTATAACATAAAAGTAATTTTAAAAATGCAACAATGAGTAGATGATCACTTTTATACCTTTCGGTTTGCATCTCACTCTAGTGTTGTGCATTAATGAGCAGTGGATGCTTGGACCCTATGCTTCCCTCTATACTATTTTACTTGTCTATCCAAGATTGTTTATAAATATAAGAAATCTAAAATGTTAAACTATTAGAAGATTAAGAAGACTGTGAGTGCCACTTATTCACTGGATGGTATATATATATATATATATATATATATATATATATATATATATATATATTATTTTATTTTTTATAGAATAATGAATGTGAACATGAACGTGCATAGACCTGGGTTTTTTGTAGGTGGAATTGGGTACATATTTCTTTCTATGGAAAGTCAAGTGACCCAGGTTTTTTACCCGGGACCCATGGAGAGTTTTTAGTGTGTTTTTTACCAGGCCGTTGTGGTGGAAACAGCAGCTTTCCCTTTAAAACAGTGGATGAGTACGGAGGTACTCTACTCATTTATACAGTAGCTCTGGCATATTACAATAGCAGACTGTTCCGGCGCTACTATATGAATGAGTATAGTAGTGTAACATGCTGGCATATGCTGCAGTATGAATAGTATATTATACTACTAGTTTACTGCCATTTACTGGGACTCCTTACAACTTTATTTTTTGCTACTTGAGTTGCATTCCTGGAGGCATCAAAGTACCATCAATAACACTGCACCCACATACATATCTTCACTCCTCTCAAGATATATCCCAGCTCATTCTCTAAGATCTTCACAGGATATACAGCTCTCTTCTACACTAAACAAATGCTCTGATTCCCTATTACAGGACTTCTCCCGGGCTGCACCCGCTCTCTGGAATAATCTTCCTCGCCTGTTAAGGTTATCCTCCACTCTCCAAACCTTTAAGCGCTCCCTTAAAACTCATCTATCCAGACAAGCATGTTCTACTCTACTTATAACTATTCGCCGACAATTTCTACTACTAACACTGCTGTGTGACTGGATCACACAGAGCACTGAGCACTTTTGCGATACAACCTGGCTGGTCAATCCATTGTATAATAATAGCACTTACCCCTTTGTATCAATCCCCAATATCCTATAGAATGTAAGCTTGTGGGTTTGGCCCTCTTCCCCACCCATTCTTTCTGTTACCACCTAGTCATGTCTTATTGACTATTAAATAATCTCGTAGTATCTTAATGCCTGAGGATGCAGATGAAATGGTATGGCATGGTATGCGATTGACATGGTATGGTTTTTAATTTTGTTTTTTATTTTCCAGCCAGATTAGGGTTTTGCTGGTGTGTGGTGTTGTCAAATAGACAGGCAGTTGTGCAGTAAATGAATGTAACAGGTTTATATTTACATTATATTTAATGTTATTCTTATTTGTAATGAAACTACACACTAGTCTTTTTTCCTAGCCACCATTTTTATGTGACTTCAATAATGTTAAGTCTGTTTTTATTTAAGAATAGTTCTTTTCTGCAAATGTATTTAGCCTTAGGAAGGATTTAACAAGGAAATGAGTTAAAGGAGGAGAAACAGGAAGGTTTCTAAAAATGGTTGCTTGTAAGGATTCATGAAATTGTTTAAAAGGTAGATAGAAGACCTGAATGACGTGGAAGAAGTAGTGGAAATAAATAGAAGTATAAGCAGTGCTCGAAGTGGGCTGGTATACACCAGTATAGTATACCGGCACCTTTTCGCTTGCTAAGCCCCGCCCCATTGAATAAGCCTTGTTCTCTCCAGCCTGGAAGAGAACATAGCGATTTCACAAGGAAGTTAACACAATGTAAAAGCCATTGTACAATTCAAATGTATATTACCATACCTCATGAGACCATAATCAGGTCTCCTTACGATGGAGTTCACACAGAGACCTGTGCATGCGAGTGGGAGCACAAAGCCCCCCAAACTCATGCAAGCTCATGTGTACGACTTCTGAAATCTGCTTTGTAGTGAAGGATAGAGAACTAGTTCATGGTGTATGGGCCAAATCTTTGTACAGTGACCAGAATTCCGCATAGAATAGTCATCCAATACTACATTCCGTACTTAAATCCCCCATGACTTTAAAGTCTGGATTTCTAAGCCAAGACTGGAATTTTTCTAAAATTATTTTGGCTGAAAATTGACACTAATCACTATTCATATTTTCGTCTATGGAAAGACTATTATAATATGGTATTACTAGTTAAAGTTATATTGTGTGATTTGATATTGTAGTATAATACTGAAACTTTTAAAACTTTCATTGAAGCTATACTTGTTAATTGGCATTTAAAAAGGTTTCCCATGATGTCATGTTAAACCATTAACCTATTTGGTTTTCTTTTTACATATTTAAGATGTCTTTTGCTTTTTACATAAGCCATTAGCGTCTTTTTCTTATAAATTAAATAGTTTTATTGTGACCTTTGTTATATACATAAAATACCTTTTTAAAACTTATTTTTATATCACCTTACATTGTAGAAGTGATAAATATTATTTATAACAATGGAAAGTACAAGCAATTATTTGTACAGTGCTTTGCTTTAGCAATGATCAATACAAGCCTGATGATAAATCAATGAACTTAATTTCCAAACTGTGGATTTCTAAGAAACATCTCCTGAGTATCCTTACCACAAAATCTATATTCAGACCTCTATTTAGCTAGTTGATTTATGCTTTGGTACCACTCATATTCAAGGTCTTCCATTTTTCTTAGTGCTGTCTGTTTCTATAAAACATGCATCAATCAGAGAACAATTAATATTCAAAATGATTGCATTTATTTAGCGATATATATAGTCTTAGGCGAAAGACATGATTAAAAACAATATGGATAAAGGTGAACTCATACCTGGCAAAGAAAAGAAAATCAAAAGAAAAATTATAGTAGAGTAGATTTAGGTTCCATAAATGTCATATTCTTTTACTTAAATTTTCATTATACAGGGCATAATGGGACAAATCTCCTACCTAATATGGACACATACCATGATACTTAATACAAGAAGGGAGGACATTAATAAAAAAAAAGATAAGATATTATTATGTTTTTTCTCCTGTGACTTATGTGTAATATTGATTTTCCATATGCTCAGCATTATGCAGTCATATAATTTTTCCAAAATATTTTTTAAAGAAAAATAGAATCTAGTAGCATTTACTAGGTACACTTCAATATAAAACTTTTAAGTCAATGCATTTTTATACTTTTACTAGTGCGTAACACAAATTAGAGCCATTGAACATTTCCTTTTTCCACTGATATCTATAGTAATGTCACAGGAGTGAATCCAGAATTTCTTTCTCTGCCCAACTTCCTCATACAGAGTGACCTGGTGCGGGGTGCGAGGACCTGGATGCCCCCACTTTGTCATAATACTGTGCCCCTTCATTATCACAATGGCCTCTTCCTCACACTATTGTCCTATTTCTCACATGACAAGCCCGGTTTGGCTCACCATTCTGCCTGTTCTGTTTTCTCTGCATACCTCAGTCCAATGGTTTCACTGCCAACCAGGAATCTTTATCATAATCTCTGTTCTTAATTCTTTAAGGGTATGACAAATACCAATGTAGTTGCTCCAACATCTGGTCTACAGGTTAAACCTAATCTAGACTAAATATGTATATTTCCACTTGTTGCTACTCTTGACCTCTACAATCAGGCATTGAAGTGGGGGTGTATACAAGGGTACGTCTTGCCATAATTTCTCACATGTAACTGAAAAACTATAAATCCATTCCACTTTGTACTTCAACCCTTCGTTAAAATAAAATAATCTACTTTATGTAACTTTATTTATATAGTTTATATTTTCCTTTTTAGACGAATGGAAGCTTGGTCTCAGTACTAATATATCTGCCTACCCCTACTTTCTAACAAATAGGAGTCAGGAAAAATGGCATCTTCCTCATGACGTTAAACAAAGTATTTTGTTTTTCTACTTTCACATAGGGAATTGCTGAATATAACAGCATGTTTACAATTCTCCTTGGGCAGTAAGTAATGGGCTTTCCTCTCACTAGGTAGTTTCCCACTGTGCCTAATGGACAGAAATAACAGTGTGAATAAAGAAGACTTCAGTAACCATATGTGGAAAAACATACTGTACAGTATTGTTTATTATGTAGAGAGGACATCATGTTGAGAATAAACTACTGAAAATGGACTTTATATATAACTGAGAAAAACAATTCTCCCTATGTAAAAAATACCCTAGAATTAAACATTATTATTATATCATTTTATTTTGACACTTCATGTAATCAATGACATGTCTAAAAATACACTTTCTTACATACCATATTGCTATAATTCTATTTTCTTTCCTTAGAAAAACATTCTCAATACCTGAATTGCTTATATTGATTGCAAATAGTTTGTGTGCTAACATTAGTGGTTCCCAAAGGTTACTTCCGATCAAAGGGCCAGATCCAGAGTTACATACTATTGAAATTAGAAGCGAGTGAGTGGGCAAGACCATGTTGAATTTCAGGGGAGGCAAATTTCATCAGTATTAGGGTTGAGAGATTATGTTTTCTAGCCCAAGTCTAATAACAATGTAACAGGAACAGTATCTGTGTGCAAAATGCAAAAGCAAATTATTCTCCTTGTATGCAAACACTAACATTAGTTTTACTTCCCAGTTCAACATGGTTTAACCCACTCAGTAGTATGTAAGTCTGAATCTGGTCCAAAGCCACAGGAACCACTAAGGTTATAAATGGGAATGTCAGAAAGTGTAAGCCATCCAGACAGGCTACTGTGGCTTTATACATAGAATTTATTTTCCAGACTTACAGATTAAAAAAAATCAGAAATTGCAATACTTTTTTAATGGATGGTTAATGAAGTTACAGATTTGAATCTTAATATTCAATATTGTAAACAGTTCTAATTCATCAAGACATGGGCATACAATTGCTAAGCAGGGAGATTGAAAAGTGGGGATGTTGCCCATATCAGCCAATCAGATTCAAGCTCTCAGTTTCATTTTACATGTTGGAGAATGTGAGCTTGACTCTGATTGGTTGCTATGGGCAACAGCCCCACTTTTCAATCTCTCTGCTTAGTAATTTTAGGTCATAGACTGAACAAGATCTCTGAAGGTGTCCTGTGTTCTCTGGTACTAAGCATACTTAGAGCACAGATATACCTAAATAATAATTCCTTCCTCCTGCCATCTGGTGTGTGCAGATGCAATCACAAACAGCAAGCAAACTGAAAATGCACTTTTTGTTAAACTCTGAATCTGGTCATATGTTATGTAATATGTTATTATTGAGATCCTTGGACCAGATCCAGACTTGGAAAGAAACTTGTTAACATTTTTGCTGGATCCCTTTGTAAGTTCAGGCCAGTGAAGTAAAAAAAAACCACCTGCGTATGCGCAAAGCAGATGTCTTTTGCATGTGTTAGACAAATACGCTGGGCCGGGTTTGGGTTTTAGAATATTGATCAAGAGTTCCACATCCGTGTGGGTTTCAAGCCCTTTTGCTTGGTTTTTTAGCTTCTTTTTGCACTGAGCAAGTCGGCGCTATTTAGACACTGTTCATCAACTCAAAAAATGCACCTGCCATGATATTTAAGTAATGCTGATGCTTAAGGAAATGGATGCGAGATTTGCTCCTGCCTCCGTGTCTTTCCTAATTTACACAGAAGGTTACATCATGGTTCTATATTGTTTTTTTTATCCTTATGATATGCTCTGCTTGTGATTTCTAACTTCCAAGGCAAGAAACTAAAGTTGCATAAAATGTTTAATCTAACTGACTAGCCACAATGAAAATTTAACATAACAAAATTAGAGATGTTCACTGACGCCCGTGTTTTGGTTTTGGTTTTGG